>WHVD01000248.1:0-93850 GCA_015178975.1 Hysterangium stoloniferum
CTCATTCCATCTGAATTGCACTATAAGGGTTAATTCCATTTATTGTCCTAATCACCTCCAGCTCCCTTATGGTTGTTTATAATGATTATTTCCCTAGTCAATATATCATTATCATACCTAGAGTGTCAATATTCTTTGTACATATATTGAGTGGTCAGAACTTCATAGGAAGTGGCCTCACTCCCTGATGACACATAATAAACTCTTGAAATTGGCCTGGGGTATTATTGTTGAGTCAGTTTGAAAAGCTTGGAATGAAAATACTTTACAATACAAAGAAAACTTCCCTGATGGCAAAGTTAATGATATACAAGTGAGTGACACATGGACCATAGCATCTCAATCTGTGAAGACTGGTAATAGTAATTCAAGAAATTATTGAGTTATTTTCTCCATATCAAACTGTCATTGAAAAATCCTCTCCCAGTTCCCAAGAAAAGAAGGATTGTATGGCTTTCAAACAAAGAACAGTGGTAATGTATTTTATCATTTATGCCTACTTTCCAATCACACACAGGGTGTGAGGGATACCCCTCTCTGGAAAATATAACAGTTTTATTGTATTATATTTCCTATAGTTTTTCCTTATTTTTCCACTATTTTGAACTCTTCGTTTATATGCATTTTGTTACGACCGGACAAATCCCGCCGAACTCCAGGCACTAACTCGTATGCCCCCACGCGCTACAAGCACCAATCGTCTGTTTATAGGATTTCCGCCCGGACTCCGTTACGTCAAGACTCGTTACGTTCGACCTCATTAAGACACATATCAGTCACCGGACTTCCCCCGGACCCCGTCTCTGTCTATGTCCGTCTTCGTCCCACGCATCAGTCACCGGAACCCGCTTAGAATCCCGTCACCGCTCTAATCGAGCCCCGTTCCCGTTTTAGTCAAATGACCTGTCATGATTTAGGACTCTGCTCCCGCTCCGTTCCCGTTATGGGTTATGCTTTGTCACGATTCGGACTCCACTCCGTTCCGTCCCGTTCCTAACACCAATTTGGTGTTTACTATTCCCATTTTATGTTTTGCTCGTTTCATCTCATTATTACTGGATTCGGTATGTCATGCATTCCACGGTCTATATAAACTGGCAGATGTTGTACATACAATCCAGTCAGAAAATTAGCTTAGATTCCCCCCAGTAATCTAATACATTTTCCTCTCTAAAACCCTACTCTTATCAGACCGCTCGCACTAGTTGGAGCCCACAGGCTCCGGCACATCTATCTCTCTCGATTATCTCGATTCACGACTCACGACTCACGACCTACGGACTCACGACCTACGACTCACGACCTACGACTCACGACCCACAAACCCCTGCCCGGACTCCCCGGGATTCCCGTCCACCTGTCTGAAATTGGACAATACGATCTAGCGAGGGCGCAGCCTATAAGCTGAAGCCAAGTCCTACCGGATATCCCGCGGGTTCTCCGGAAACCCGGCCTGAGTGTGTATCCTAACAGTATTTTTCTGACTAATACTCGCAGATTGTTTTCATTATGCCACCAAGAAGAAGTACACACGCACAGTCATCAATACCTGGACCGTCAACTCTTCGTTCCCCGTTAACTCTGTATACCAGTCAGATGCTTGCGAACCAGTTGGAACCCATGGAAGAAGCCCGCATCGAAGAAATCCCGGAAGACCTGGATGAATCCGAGCGCGAGGAGACGATTCCGTGGCCCCCGACAAGGGCAAAGGGTGTCGAAATCCCTCCTGAAAATCCTCCGCCTTTTCAACGACCGCACACGAGGGATCCTACTTCTGAGTTTTTAGCAGGTACTATAGATAAATTCATGACGCACCTGCTAGAAGAACGAAAAAGAAAGGAACAAGAACCCCCACGGTCAAAAGTCAATGCTCCGGAACCCTTCACGGGTTCCAACCCAAACAAACTCTCTACTTTCCTCATGCAATGTCGCTTCAATTTCCGCGATCGCGCCGCTGCATTCTCCACAGACTCCCGAAAAGTCAACTACGCACTTTCATATTTGTCGGGATCCGCATTTGAAATGGTTCGAACCGGCTTTTAGTGGGATTACCGAGGAAGAGCCGCTCTGGCTTGAAAATTGGGAAGCTTTTGTTGAGGAGCTTGAAACCAACTTCGGCCCGTAGACCCGACAGGAGAAGCCGAGAATAGTCTCACAAATCTTCATATGAAGGACACGCAGCGCATCATGGACTACATCGTCCAATTCAATAATCTTGCAGCTCGTTGTCAGTGGGCGATCCCGCTCTCCGCCACCAATTCTACGCCGGTCTGCCGTCCCGCCTTAAAGACGAAGTCTCAAAGGGAGAAGATGGCAAGCCAAAAACCCTGTCCCGTATGCACCTCAAAGCTCAAAACGCGGACGCACGTTATTGGGAACGTCGCACGGAAGTTGCCCACGAGACATCCGCGGACAAAATAAACAAGTCCAAGGACAAAAACAATAACAACAATTTGTCAACCAGCAACCAGAACTCCACGCAATCCGACAAGAAGAACGATAAAAAGTCTTCGAACAACAACAACAACAATAAGGACAATAAGGACAACAACAAGGGTCAACAGTCCGGCAAGCAAGCCGGAAAACCCGACCTCTCAGGCAAACTCGGACCTGATGGCAAATTGACTCCACAAGAAAGACAACGTCGTATGGACAACAACCTCTGTCTCTTGTGCGGGAAACCCGGTCATCGAGTCCCAGAATGTCCGCTGGCAAAAGCAAACTCTTCAAAGGGTCGATCAGCCAAGGCCTCCACGGAAACCCGTCGAAGGATAAAACCGGCTGCCAATTCGAAAAAAGAGTAAGCAACCCCGCGGACTCCGCGTGGGTTAGGGGTTGCGTTGCCTCTCCGCGCATTCAAGAGTTCACTCGCCTCAACGCATCCGCTCTTTCACATTCTGATTCATTTTTCGTTAAACTTATGTCTAATATGATCCCGAAATTCGTTTTTTCAGCTCTCATAGATTCCGGCTTGACTCATTGTTTTTTAGATACAAAATTCACGCAAAAAAATTCTTTGTCAACTTATTCGATAAATCCCGTCGGTCTCCGCCTCTTCGATGGCACAAGTAATTCGGTTGTTACCCAAGCTTGTGATTTACCCATCAGTTTCCCTTGTGGAACATCTCAATTGGTCACTTTCTATGTGACCCAGTTAGACTCAAGTTGCTCGGTGGTTCTAGGACATAAACTGGCTTACCCGCTACAATCCGTTGATTGACTGGATAGCTAACAGTATAACATTCCAGACTCCCGCGGCGACCGAGGAAACTGCGCCTGTCTCGGCCTCCACGGCACCCATGGCCTTCCCGGCACCTGCAGTCTCGAGGACTCCTGTGATCCCTACGGCACCTACAGCTTCCCCGGAACCCACGGCACCTCCGTCCATTTCTCTGATTAATGCTGCAGCTTTTATTAGGGCTTCAAAAATGGATGGGTCCCAGGCGTTCACTATCAACTTAAAAATTGATGAAGCAACTGGACGTTTCTCAACCCCAGTATCCAAATCTGAGCAAGCTGCTGACCTAGAAGGCATCCCGGAGAAATACCATGACTTCGCGGATGTTTTTAGCAAGCGAAAAGCTGACCGGCTTCCGCCTCACAGAGAATATGACTTAAAAATCGATCTTGAAGATGGCGCCCAGCCACCCCTAGGACATATTTACCCGCTTTTGTCCACGGAACTATCCGCAATCTGTGATTTCCTGGATGAACATTTGTCCATAGGCTTTATTCGACCCTCAAAGTCTCCTTTTGGAGCACCTGTTTTGTTTGTCAGAAAAAAGGATGGATCCCTTCGACTATGTGTTGATTTTAGAGGACTCAATGCTGTCACCAAAAAGGACAAATATCCACTCCCACTTATATCTGACCTCCTCGATGCTCCGCGGAATGCCCGGATTTACACCAAAATAGATCTCAAGCACGCCTATCATTTGGTCCAGATTGCCGCGGGCGACGAATGGAAAACCACTTTTAGAACCCGCTATGGGGCCTTCGAGTGGTTGGTCATCCCTTTTGGACTCACTAATGCCCCGTCTGTTTTTCAGCATTTTATCAACGACATTTTCTCTGACATGCTCGATGTATGCGTCATTGTTTACTTGGATGACATTCTTATCTACTCCGAGAATCCCGTGGAACACGACAAACAAGTCCGTGAAGTTCTCCGGAGACTCAGACAACATGGTTTATTCGCAAATGGTAAAAAATGTACTTTTGACACGGACTCCGTGGAATACCTAGGTTTCATGATGGGACCCAATGGACTCCGCATGGACGAAACTAAAGTGCAAGTCATCAAAGATTGGCCTGAACCCCGAAAAGTTAAAGATATACAATCCTTCCTCGGCTTTGCCAATTTTTATAGACGTTTTATCCGTGGATATTCGGACATCACGGTACCCCTTACCCGTCTTACGCGTAAGGGTACTCCGTGGAACTTTAACGATAAGTGTCAAAAAGCTTTCAATCTTTTAAAAAATTCTTTTTCCACAGCTCCTATTCTGTCGCATTGGAAACCGGACTTCCCGCTCATTGTTGAAACGGATGCCTCCGACTATGCACTTGGAGCCATTCTCTCTATCCAGGACTCCGACGGAGAAGTCCACCCCGTGGCTTTTCTGTCCCGGACTTTTACCGGAGCAGAGCTCAACTACAACGTTCATGATAAAGAACTTCTGGCAATCTTTTCAGCTTTCAAAGCGTGGCGACACTATTTGGAAGGTTCAGGAGCTCCTATTGACATTGTAACAGATCACAAAAACCTGGAATACTTTTCTACCACAAAACTCTTGACCCGTCGGCAGGCCCGCTGGTCTGAATATCTCTCCACCTTCAACATGATTATCCGTTTTCGACCCGGCCGTCTCGGCGGCAAACCCGACGCTTTAACTAGACGATGGGACATCTATCCTAAAGAGGGGAGCAACGACTATGCAATGGTAAATCCGCACAACCTGAAACCTATTTTCACGAATCAACAACTTACCGCATCGGTCCGCGCAACTTTCCTCGTCAATCCCATTGTCCGTGGAATTATCATTATGGATATCGAGAAGTTACATCAAGATATTCTATCGGCAATTCCGCTAGACCCAGTTACTAAAGCTCATCTGGACAATCCCGTGGACCCTGAGCAACCTCGGTGGTCTCTTGATCAACATGGTTTCGTTAGACTTGACGATCGTATCTATGTACCGGACTCCGACGGCCTCCACCTCAGGATCCTTCAATACAAACATGATCATCCACTCTCAGGACATTTCGGGTACAACAAAACTCTATCATTAATAAGAAGAGAATATACTTGGCCTGGACTCCGTGGATTCGTTAAGCACTATTGTAAATCTTGCACTACTTGTCCCCGCTCGAAATCTCAGCGACACAAGCCATACGGCCTTTTGAAACAACTCCCGTTACCGGAACACCCGTGGAATTCTATATCTATGGATTTCATTGAACACCTACCGGATTCCGAAGGCTTTTCTGCTATTCTAGTCGTTGTTGACAGATTCTCAAAACAAGGTATATTCATCCCTACTTATGATACAATTACGTCCGTGCAGTTAGCGGAACTTTTCATTATCCATGTATTTTCCAAGCATGGAGTTCCGTCCCACGTGACTTCCGATAGAGGATCAGAGTTTGTGTCTCACTTCTTTAGATCCCTCAGAAAATCCTTGGACATGACATTACATTTCACGTCCGGACATCACCCGGAAGGTGACGGACAAACCGAACGCGTCAACCAGACATTGGAACAATACCTCCGCGTTTATTGCAACTATCAACAGGACAATTGGAAAACCTTGTTACCACTTGCAGAGTTTGCTTACAACAATGCACCCTCGGCCACTACTGGCGTTTCCCCGTTCTTTGCAAATAAAGGATATAATCCAAATATTACAGTACATCCAGAACGAAATCTCGCCTCTGTTCGTGCTCAAGAGTTCACCACGGACCTCCACGAGCTCCACGAGGAACTCCGGACTGCAATACTGTCCGCCCAAGAGCAATACCAACATTCAGCGGACAAACACCGGATCCCGCCACCCAACTTCAAGATTGGCGACCGTGTTTATGTCAAAGCTCAATTCTTCTGGACTACCCGTCCATCAAAGAAGCTTGCTGAAAAATATTTAGGTCCCTTTGAAATTATCGCACAAGTAGGTTCAGTTTCTTGGACTCTACGGCTTCCGGATAGCATGTGCGTGGTACACCCGGTATTTCATGTCTCTATGCTAGAACCTTGTACTGCTAACACTATCCCGGATCGCGTGCAATCTCCGCCTCCTCCTGTCGTCATTGACGGAGAACCTGAGTTTGAAATCTCGCAGATTTTAGATTCAAAAATTGACAAGCGTCGATGCACTTGTGAACTGCTTTACTTGGTCAAGTGGGTGGGTTACGAGGGCACCGATGAAGAAACCTCATGGATTTTGGCCACGGAACTCGGTAATGCTACGGAAATCGTTACTAACTTTCATACAGCTTACCCACTCAAACCTGGACCATTATCGTCTCTCTGACCGCACTCCGCGGACCCCGTGTTACGTTTGGACTCATTTTCACTATTCCCTGTCGCCCTATGTCTCTCTTTGCTTTTACAGGTTCTGACATGTCAAGTCAAGTCTTTAAGCGGACTCTCCGTGGACTTTGGCTTTGACTTTTATTTTTATGTTTTCTTTCACGCTTTACTTTTATGATTCAATTACTTTTATTCTATACTACTTTTTCAGTCTACATTTATGGGACTGTTCTTTTTCCCTGCTTCCTCAGCTATCTCCTCTGGGAGCTCCGCGACCTCCACGGCAACCCCGTCCTCATCCGATCCGGCATCCTCGGAACTCCCGACTTGCGGCTCTTTATCGACATAGCCGCCATACTCCGCCAGGAACTTCCAAAACTCCTCGCGGAGTCCGGACAGCTCCTTTGCCACCACAATTTGGACCTTGTTGCTCTTCTGGAGCAACTCGTTTTGGGCCTCGATGCCCTCAGCGATCCATCCAAGAACCTCGTCCAACCCATACAACCCGTCCGTCCCACTTATGTCTCATGCCCCGGATCCCGTGGCCTGCTCGTGCACAAGCAAGCACCTCGCCTTGAGGTGCGCGCATTGGTAACATCCCGGCCCCCGGCCGGCCTTTCGGTTGCATTCCGTGTTCCGGTCATTGCAACCGGAACACCGCGGCTCGTTCCGCATCGGAAGACGGACTGGCGCCGCCTTCCTTGCCTTCTGTTGATATGGTCAGTTTCCGCGGGTATTCCATGGACATGAGGCCTACCTTTTGGGGGCTCTCTGGCTCCCCCTCGGACTCCGACTCCACCTCTGTCGCTTTGCGCTGAAAATCACAAGTCAGTAAAAGTTGACAAGTTGAATATTGGGACTTACCTTTCCCGCAACAATGGCGGCCCTCTCCGCGGCCACCCGGGCTTTCTCTGCAGCCACCCGGGCGTTCTCCACGGCCACTCGTGCAGCCTCCTCCGCCTCACATTCCCTCTCCTTTGCGGCCTCTTCCTCCGCGGCCAATGCTTCCTGGTACTCTCTGTCCAGGGCCTCCTCAGCCTCCCTCGCCTCTCTCTCTGCTGCTTCACGAAGCTGGCGCTGCTCTTCTCGCCGCACCAACAATTGGGCCGCCGTCCACGGCGCCCGATACGGAGTGCCCGTGGAGGGCCCTGCTGTCGGCATTGGCTTGCGTGGTGTTGGTTTTGGTCCCATGGTGATGAAGATGGGGGTAATGAAGAAGAAGAAATTTCTATTTTTTTTCAATTTTTATATAGGCTCGTCGCGTTTGAACCTTACCTTCCAGATCACATGACTCTTTGACACATACGTGTAACCGACATGACTTTTGACACATGCGCGTAGCCGACAAGAACCTTATCGAAGTCTAGAGCCTCTTTGGGACTTCGGCATAAAGGGAGGATACTGTTACGACCGGACAAATCCTGCCGGACTCCGGGCACTAACTCGTACGCCCCCACACGCTACAAGCACCAATCGTCTGTTTATAGGATTTCCCGCCCGGACTCCGTTACGTCAAGACTCGTTACGTTCGACCTCATTAAGACACATATCAGTCACCGGACTTCCCCCGGACCCTGTCTCTGTCTATGTCCGTCTTCGTCCCACGCATCAGTCACCAGACCCGCTTAGAATCCCGTCACCGCTCTAATCGAGCCCCATTCCCGTTTTAGTCAAATGACCTGTCACGATTTAGGACTCCGCTCCCGCTCCGTTTCCCGTTATGGGTTATGCTTTGTCACGATTCGGACTCCGCTCCGTTCTGTCCCGTTCCTAACACCAATTTGGTGTTTACTATTCCCATTTTATGTTTTGCTCGTTTCATCTCATTATTACTGGATTCGGTATGTCATGCATTCCACGGTCTATATAAACTGGCAGATGTTGTACATACAATCCAGTCAGAAAATTAGCTTAGATTCCCCCCAGTAATCTAATACATTTTCCTCTCTAAAACCCTACTCTTATCAGACCGCTCGCACTAGTTGGAGCCCACGGGCTCCGGCGCATCTATCTCTCTCGACTATCTCGATTCACGACTCTCGACTCACGACCTATGACTCACGACCCACGAACCCCCGCCCGGACTCCCCGGGATTCCCGTCCGCCTGTCTGAAATTGGACAACACGATCTAGCGAGGGCGCAGCCTATAAGCTGAAGCCAAGTCCTACCGGATATTCCGCAGGTTTCTCCGGATATTCCGCAGGTTTCTCCGGATATTCCGCAGGTTTCTCCGGATATTCCGCAGGTTTCTCCGGATATTCCGCAGGTTTCTCCGGATATTCTGCGGGTTTCTCCGGATATTCCGCGGGTTTCTCCGGAAACCCGCCCTGTGTGTGTATCCTAACACAGAGCTTCAACAATAAAACAAGCAAAGGTCCAGTAATTTAAATACTGATAGATTAATGAGCTGTGCTATGAAGCTTAAACAACTCAAATCAATGCTTATTTTAATTATTGAAAGGTTCAATAGAACTGTGTATGACTCTTTTAGCAAATAAAAGAACTATTCCTTGAGAATAAGGGCTAGAAGCTGAATATATGTGCAGTACCTTAGCAGAGACTTGATATAAAGCTTCGGATTCTTGTATGCTTATTTGTAACTATTAATAGTTATTTAACAAGGTGTTAAATAATTTATTAATAGAGAACATAATTTGTATTGGATTAGCTGAGTGCTTGTACTTGATTAATTCAATAAACTTAGGGCTGGGCCTTGAATAATCTAGTATTGGCAGGGAATTTCAGTAAGGATACTTAGATACTTATTAGGTTTATTATGTAATTAATAAGCCTAAATGGTAGCTGTGAGGCTGGGGGAACTTAGATGATTAGCTAAGTTCAAGAGTTGCTGACAAAGATTCAAGATGCTGCAAGTGTAGGTGCTTGCAGTGAGTGTATCAGACTAAGGCTATTATTGTCCTTAGGATGATTAGATAAGCTTCTGAGCTGTGCAGTAAAATGTGTGAGAGATAGATGATTTTATTGGAAACTTGGCCCTCCTTATATACATTTTGATAACTAAATGATTAGCTAATTATTTAGTTTATGAGGTCACTAGTTAGATCATAATGACCTCATATTCTACTTATTATTTACCCTTTATTTATCACATGATTCTCCTTTGGCTTGAACATGAAGGTTCAAGGCCGCGGTTGTTATGTATTTCTAAGTTTTTTCCAATTTTTTAAACAATTTCCCCTAACAAATTGCGAAAACAAATATTCAAATGTAATTATATTGCGACGATTAAATTGTACAATATTTGTTTGATTTATCCTGAATTTATACAATTTATTTTGTATTTTTATCTAATAAATTGAGCAAGTAATTGAATTTCTACTTTTTATTCTTTTTTGATTAATATGTCGGCGACTCAGCGCTTATTCACAACGCGCGAGTAATCATGTGACATTCACATGATATTTCAAACTCCGACGCTGACAAAACGCGATTTGAAATACTCGCGCATTATCAAGGTGAAATATATATATTTTTATATTATTATAATAAAATATTATATTTATAACTAATTAAAAGTAAATATAATAATTATATAATAATATAAAACCGGTCTGGCGCTTATTGCACAACGCGCGGGAATATTCGTCACAACGGTGACATTCGTCACAACGGTGACATTCGTCACAACGGTGACATTCGTCACAACGGTGACATTCGTCACAACGGTGACATTCGTCACAACGGTGACATTCGTCACAATGGTGACCTTCGTCACAACGGTGACTGTCGTCACAACAAGTGACTGTCGTCACAACGGTGACTGTCGTCACAACGGTGACTGTCGTCACAACAAGTGACCGTCGTCACAAAATGCGACGACTTGTCACAAACGCGACACGCGCGGGAAAATTATGTAATCAGCGCGCGCACGAAATCAGCAACTTCGCGACGCGCGAGAACATTACATCAGCATATATGCTACAATGGAAAGTAGCAGAAACTCCTGGAATATTCCAGCAGATTCCAGGTAAAATAGCTAAAAATAGGTAAAACAAGTAGCTAGAACATTCTCCCATGTCTCAGATTTTACTGTATATAAGGAGCTCTGCTCCACCACTGAAATATAACTCATTTTAACCCATTTACTACACCACATCAGTGTGCCACTGCATCAGCAGTAATATTCCACCCCTAGTTGGGCTGTTGGATAAATATATATAAACACTTAGTCACCTCTAGTTGAGCTGCTGACCTAAGCTATCTCAGGATCCCTTTGCCACCTCTAGTTGAGCTTCTGGTAATAATCCTACCCCCTTGTCACCTCTAGTTGAGCTTCTGACAAACAACTTGTTCCTCTTTTTGCCACCTCTTAGTTGAGTAGCTGGCTATCCTTTATTACTAATCCACCTCTAGTTGAGTTGTTGGCTATAAATTAAAGTAATAAATATTTTAGGTTATATTGAGATTAGAAATACATATATTCTAATTTCTACCCGGTTTTTGGCATAAATAAATACTGAGAATATTCTTGCAGAATCCTTAAGACTACATTAAGATCCTGATAAGTTAGTATCACAGTAGACCCTGTAGGTTAGTGTAAATAAAGCATATATTAGCCAAATAGTGTTTTATTCTATATCTAATCTTTTGACCTGTTTATAAATATTTTTACTGTTTGATAAATAGTATAAAATATATATAAACTAGCTAGAATCGAAGTCGAATCTAGTTTCGGAATCAGTGAATTGTTATTCATATTTTAGTAGTGTTTTTACAGAAAAAGAACAAGCTTGCACAAGCAGCTCTCAAAACCTTCTTTGCGAAGTAGGGTGCATATATTCAAGTAAACTCTTGACTTCAGGGGTTCTAAGTCTATTTAGGCTGCCACTGATTAATATCAAATACTTAAATTATTTTACCTTGCAGTGAATTGAGTATTTGCACATTTTGATAGAGCATTGGACTCCTTTTTCGGAAAATAGTATTAAAATAAGGCTAATACATCACAGCGGTCCCAGGACGGAAGCAAACGATGAGTCGGCAGAATCAATTAATGACTCGGGTAGTCACATCCGTGACCTGTGTGACATCCCGACACCGGAGGCTTATCTAATAAGTCACATGACTTCAAAAATGTGCAAACAAGCTGCAGCAAGGTGCCGAAAAGCAATAACTAAGTAGATAAAATATAAATAATTAGTTAAAAATTATAATAAATTAATTAAGTAATAATAGCATAATATGAGTCCATATATGCTATTATTTATGTGAAGTTAAAAGGAATAAGGCCTATTTTTCACAATAAACATAGTAAAAAATACAATAAACATTCGAGAAAATATTAAATAATTCAAAGAAAATTAAGAGAACATTATGAGATAATGCTGATACCTCACAAGAGACCATTTCAAGAAATATCATTTCTCCCCCAAGGAATTCAGACAGAGGACCAAACTCAAGAACCTAAGGGAATTAAACAAGGATGAAGAGTACAAAGTTGAGGTGATAGTAGGGCACAAGAAGCATCAAAATTGACTGTTCTTTCGAGTCTGATGGAAAGGATATGGACCAGAAGAGGATACTTGGCTGAACAGTAACAACCTTTGAGATGCTCCCATGCTCCTTAGGGCCTGTAGGCCATTTATGGGATTTAACTAGCTATATGCTACCTTCCCATGGTTAGAAATGCAATCTTATTATTCTATCTATCTAAAACCATAGTTGACCCACCCTCTTCCCACTCTCCCTCCCCCCCCCCCACCAAGTGGGGTTTAAATTAATATAAAAGAAATATAAATTCACTAAAAGTTTTCACAACTCTCTTATCTCCTCCATCTCTCTCTTTTCATATTCCCATGAACACTTAAACCACCACACCATGTTGCAAAATCAACAAGCCAAATCTCAATTCCCTAATTTCAAGAGAATCCCTCAAATGCAGATGACTATTCCTCTCCCTACCACCCCCACATGCCCTGCTCCCTCATCTTGTACTGAAAGCATTGAGCACAATGGGGGTAATGCAGAGGCATCTTCATCAACATTGCAGCATTTATTAGGCAACACCTGGAGCAACATCCATGGCAATTGGGATAAGGTTCCCCCCAAGCCACAATACCTTTTTCCTTCTACAGCAAGAAGAGATCAAACATCAACAATGGGACAAGGAATTTCACAAGAAGGCAGAGGAGGAACTAAAGGAAATTAAGAGGAAGAGGAAAGTGGAGTACAAGGGGGACCAGAGGAGGGGTGCCAAGGTAGGGTCCCTATCCAAGCATGCTAGACAAGAACAGAGGATGAAGGGAGGTGATAAAACCCCTGTATTAATGTCCCCTCCCCCAGGACAAAAATGGACAGATTTCACTGAGACTGGCTCGAGTTCCAAGAAAAACATGAGAAGTTTGAAGTGACCAGGTAGGCTCACGTTATAACGGCCTTTTCGAATCAATATTAATGGTTGTCTCTTCCCCAGGAATCGCCTCTATGATCAATTGATATTGAAGAATCAATTACAGCACCATCAGGACCAAGCTGAACAGTCCCGACAACTTCAGCTGTCTGGAGATGCTATCAATCAGATTGAGGTCGTTCTCAAGTTCACCCTTTTCTCCAGTTATTTACTTGTCTGTGTTTAGAAGTATCAATAAGAGTTGACTTTTCGCCTTCAGTCCATTGTACACAAGGAGTTTTCTGGAGTGGAAATCGGGTTCAGGGGATTAGAAGGTGCAGATTTAATTGATCACTCCAAATTAACACAACTAACAGCAAATTATAAAAATTCCTTCTTCTTAATTTTTTTTATAACCCACGCGGTTAATGGTGACGTGGTTTGAAGCTATCAGTGGCGGTTAAAGACAAAAATGGTTGTTTGGGCCGCACAATCTAATCTTACGTAATCATAAACTACTGTTTTATATTTATTTCGCGCCGCGCCAACCGCCCGTCACCTCACCTCGTTTGTGGCTGAAGACGGTTCGCACCGTACTTATTTTGTTGGCCCTGATTTACAAAACGCTATTGCCCATCTACAACGTCAGTAACACATCAATTAGTGTCGGCAATTATTTCTGAAATTACCATTGTATTTTTCTCGGAATAGGCTTGCGTAAAGCTGAGATAATAACTACCTCACTAGACACCCCCCAATGTCCTCCCTGCGCCGCATCAAAATAACCCATTCAGCATCGGCATCCACCCCCGCCTCCACTTCCAAGCCCAAATCCCGCACACCCGCTCTGCCCCGTAGTCCCACCCGCTCCCAATCACACACCTCAGCTGACGATGAGGATCCCGATCCTCTCCCGTCACTCCATGACGAAAACGACGAAAACGGCGGTGACGATGGCGAACCCACCGACAGCGACAACGGCAACGGCAACGGCAACGGCAACGCGCACGAAAACGCGCACGACGATGACGACGTCGACGATGAACATGAGCATGAAAACGGAGGGACAGCCTCCGAGCGTAACGTGACCGACTCTGGGTCGGAGGCACCCGCTCCCGTCGAGTTTCGTCGTGGTCGTGGGCGGCCAAGGGGCAGACCGCGTGGGTCGAGGGCTACGCCTGGCCGGCCGAGAGGTCGTGGAAGGGGCAGAGGACGAGGGCGGGGGACTGTAACGTTGAAGCTCCCCAGGGATGGAGATGATGACAGTGGGGATGAGGGCGTCAGCACGGCTGAAGGCACGCATTCTCCAAAGCTGGTCGCGTTTTTACTATTCGCTTGACATCTTTTTTTGGTTTGTAGCCGTCAAGTCGTTCAGGAAAATTGGAGAGGTTGTTTATATCCTGGAGAACGACGAGCTCGTCACGGACGAGGATCCAAAAGGAGACGAGAAGATTGACAAGGATGGCGTTTTACAAGGAGGTATGGTTCGATGATATCTTCACCGACTAGCAACTGACTAACAATCACCCCCTGCCACGCCAGGCCGCCAGTTCAAAGCCCAAACCTTCACCCTCCCCACCCGACACCCAACCCGCCAATATATGCTCGCCATCGAAGCTGCCCGCACATCGGGGTACAAAGACTCCCTGTACTACTTCCGGCGCAACCCCCTCATGCACAAGCTCGTCTGCACCCAGCCCGAGAAAGACGACCTAATAGCAGGCGGCACGATCCCTTCGCACATGCGCACCCGGAGCGTAACACTCGTAACCGCACGAAGCGCGTACAAACAGCACGGAGCGAAGATGCTGCGCGGTATGTGTCGCATATACACCTCACACATACGCTACTTCCAGCTGTACTAATTGCTCACCGCGACCATGACTCTAGACGGCAAATGGGTCACCGACGACTATTACGAGGACAAATCCCTCGCCGAGACCCTCTCCAAAGGCCTCAAACCCGGCGACCCCGTCGGCGAGTTTTCCGACCTCCTCTCCTACGCGTCCACAAAGGACCCCGTGACGGCGCAGTCCCAGCCCTCCCGCCCCGACGGCCCGTCCCGCGGCGGCGGCGCGCTCATGTACAAGCCCGGCGGCCCGACGACCTACTTTGGCGGGAACGGCCTGGGGCCGTTTGACGGCGACCTGAGCATGATCAAGAAGATGGCGATACAGCGCGATGGCGTGGACCGGGAGAACTGGATGTGGACCGGCGCGACGAAGGTGCAGCAGTGGAATGAGGAGTGGACGAAGGCGAGGCGGGAGCGGTTGAGGCTGTGTGGTGGCGTTTTGGGATTGGGGGCGGGGGTGAGTGCGGGTGCCAGTGCCAGTACAGGTGCAAATGCAAGTGCAAATGCAGGTGCAGGTGCAGGTGCAAGTGCAAGTGCAGGTGCAGGTGCAAGTGCAGGTGCGGGTGCGGGTGCAAGAAGTGCAAGTGCGGGTGCGGCTGTGGAGGGGGCAGCGGGGGCAGCGGGCGATGGGCAAGGCATCGGCGAGGCCAGTACTGATGGGGCAGGGGTCGACGCAGCGGCTGCAAATACTACGAATGGGAAGGGGCCCGTGAAGAAAAGACGGAGAACCGAGCATCCGTTGCCTTTGGGAGTGTATGAGCCGCATTCGGGGATTGTGCATTGTATGTGGTGTTTCTTATTCCCTATAGTTCCTTGGTCGATTCTAACTCCTCGTTTCGCATGTATAGATCGAGTCGACACCCAGCCAACACAGGGTCATTGGCAGCCTGTGTTAACAGCTGCAGGTCGGCCTAGGGAGGTGCTTGGCGGGACAAGAGTTGGTGCTGGGGCGTGGGGTCTTGCGTGGGTTGATACCGTGATGGAGTATGTCCCAGATGACGAGGAACGGACATATCGAGAGGCTATGAAGCTTGTTGAGGAAAGTGAGAATCAGATGGAGCAGGATTGACACTGTTATTATCCATAAGCCTGAAAACACTTGCATATTTACATGTTTTAGTCGCCACTGGATGGCTTTCTAAGAATACCTGCAACAACAGCAAATCGCACAAAAACAAACGGGGTAGAATCATAGAATTCAATTTTCGATAGTGGGTAATAGTACATTGAGCGATACTCCAACGGTCGCACTCTGGATTGTCAACGAAGAGCGACCCCATGCCTCACGCGAATGAACAATGGTCGCGACATGGGTAATACGAGGATAGCGGGTCATGTCGATTTTTAAGGTATGAGACAGCAGGGTCATTATGACGAACGTCCATACGAAGCCTCCGTCAAATCCCTTTTTTGATTTGTTCGTCAAGGCTCGCTCCTCCTATTCGTTCGAGCATTTACTCTGTTGAGTAGCGTCAGCAACACGACACACGCATCCAAATCATAGCCGCAGAAAAAACATACTGGAACGAGCCCTCATCTTCCGGCGTTTGCGCCTGAGCCTACGAGACCTTTTCTTCTTCCACTTTTCACGCATACTAGGAACAACGAAGACAATAATAAATATCAGCATAAAAACAGCGGCACGCTCAAATAAGCAACTTACGTTATTATCTCTACTGGTGGAAGGTGTTGGTTAAGGAAGAAGAAAAAAAGACGCCTTTTTCCGCTGAGCCTGAAATAGGGTTCCCCATCGGAGTTTCAACTCCTCCTAACTGTACAGTTAACGTGGCCTTCCCGTCCCACGTGATACGTGATCACGACGCGTAACGTCATTTTGTCTGAATACTCAAATCGCAATTCATACCGCTGAACGCGATGCCCAAATCGAAATCGCAAAGAATCCCCGCAGCTCTTCACTCGGAGCTTTCGGAATACGCATCTTTGATAAGATCGATTAGGACAAACGCGACGCTTGATCTTGATATCGCGCCACAGCTTCAGCTTAAGAGAGCTCGTTTTTCGAGTGAGAACGGGGAGGACGAGGATGAAGATGAGTATGGTAGCTCCTCCGGGTCTGGGGATCAAGGAGCGGTGACGGTGGCGAACCGCGATGCGCCGCGCGATATTGATAACCAGCCGTGGCCGTCTACGTCTACAACAGCAGCCGAAGCACCAGCAATATCTAATGCGAACGATAAGGGAAAGGGGAAAGAAGCTCAATCGACATCACAATCACGGCTGAAATCAAAGGCAAGGTCGTCGTCGACAACTCCCAAACGGAAAAGGAAACGTGGACAAGACGACGACGCCTGGACGAAATGGCCGCTGCTCCTTGATCAGTGCCCCGTCCCAGAATGGACCTTTGACGAGGAGATTGCTGCTATAGCCGAACAGACACTGACGTCCCAGTCCAAGCTATCGGCGGCGTCTGCCTCCTCTCCTCAACATCCAGATTTACACCCAAACCCAGATCCAAATCCCAACCCTGACGACGAGGACGCGGGGCTCTCCCTCTCCCCAGCCTACCTATCGGGTCTCACCTCAACCGCCGCAACCACGCTCTCCTCCCTCCTCTCCGCGCTCGCCTTTCACCGCTCCAACGTCACACGGACAAAACACGGCCGCGCCGCAGCGTTCAGCTGGCAGGATGTGCTAGACATAGCTGGCATCTCTGAAATATTCGACGTGAGGTAAATAATCCATCGATTGCTGCTTCCATTCGACTCCCGTACTGAGGCTAAAATTGCCTTCCTATTATTCCCTTACTCCCCTCCTCAGAATTATCGAAGAAGTTCAACAGCGCATGGAGGCTGCTTTTGGGTCGTCTGGGTCACATGGTACGCGTCATCCCCCCCCCACCTCCACCTCTCAGACTATCCCCGCAAAATCGGAATCTCACTCACTGATTACAACCACGCCGCAGTCGTTCACTGCATGGGAGTGCTCGAAAAGTCGCGCAACGCCCTGGCAGACGCTGAAGCGCTGTTGTGCGGTTATGACGATATTCCGGCGGGGATCCAGCTTCATCTGCGTGCACAGAGGCAGAGACAGAGACAGGAACAGACGCGTCCCCGTGAGTGTGCGGTTCGGTTTTCAGTCCGTCCCGTCCCGTCCCATGGCCTGATGGTGTGTTCATCGTAGATAAGAGGAAGAAACGGGATGATGATGACTTGGACGATGGAGCGGATGCCAGTGATGATGATGTTGATGAGGACCGTAGAGTGGACGAGGACGAGAAAGCGGATGAGGACGAGGATGAGAAAGCGGATGAGGATGAGGATGAGGATGAGGATGAGGACGAGGATGAGAAAGCGGATGAGGATGAGGATGAGGATGAGGATGAGGATGAGGATGAGGATGAGGATGAGGATGAGAAAGCGGATGAGGATGCGGACGAGGACGAGAAAGCAGATGAGGATGCGGATGAGGACGAGAAAGCAGACGCCGATGAGGACGAGGACGAGAAAGTAGACGCCGATGAGGACGAGGACGACAAAGCGGACGCCGATGAGGATAAATCAGATGAAGATTATAATATGGATGATGAGCCTCAAGCCGCAGTCAACGCAGGTATTATTGCCTCAGGTTAATTGGGTCGGATTGCTCCACAACCCCTATACGACGCGACACACGACACTGCCCTTCTCTTTCGTACGGGCCGATATGCACATTAAACTTTGTATTCGTGTTTGCGTTGCATTGGCATTGGTTGTCAGCGCGTCGCATCCCAGCAGTCAACATGTATCAGATTCCTGGCCCATCCAGTGCCCGCCCTGGTCCTTGGCATACCCACACAAGTAGATACCAGTCGTTGCAATATTTGGTTGAGGATTCCACATGGGACGGATGGGCGACATAGGCGGCATGTTACTTATATCAGCTACTCTGAGTTATGCGTCAGTGAGTTATTGCCTCTTTTCACTTTGAGTGATTCAAATTTAATATCTTGCTAGCTACGGCGTTCAGAGTACTTGTTCGTTGGTACTTCATCACTTCTTGTTGGATAAACTGGACGCATCGTCGGATTGATACCAGGCATCCGAGTCGCGATTGCGACGGCTCACTAGACGGCTCTCTCAGAGGAAGGCAAGAAAATTATAGCTTTGAGGGTATCGTTGCTGCTCTTGGATGGAAAACCAACCAATTCCCGCATTTCTCCGCAAACGCAGAGTAGGTGGTCAATCGCCTTTCCCACATCTAGCTATAGTGGTACGCAAAATTCTTTTTAGATCCACAGCTGTCGCTGTGCTTAGTCGCCTTCTCATTCACGAAATTTTTACATCAGGACTGTTTTTCGTACACATTATAAACTAGATTTCATCACAGTGATTATGCCACATACAGGAACGTGGACAGAAATACGGGTGTGATTGTGCGATACCAGTGGAATAGATGTCCCAGCCCTACATCGGATCAAGTATACTTACAGAACACCGATTTTTGAAAACTCCAAGTATAATCCTATTGCGACTATGAACTCAAAGGCAGGACAGATTATACGCCTCTTATTTACGGTTGTCCCTTCAAGCTTCCAACAAGTTAATTAGCATGTCTACGACTAATAGTGAGGCGTAGATATAGAATGTCAGCTGTGTGACCAGACTCGACCAAGGAGTCTCTTCCCGGCCCTCGGTTTTGGTGCGTATCCATGACTCTGCATTGGCTCCCTGTTTCCAGGCCGTCTTCTTCGTCTGAAGACAACTACACTTGCGGTTACACTCTACAGCAACCAGAATATACTCACACAAGTTACACCATACACTCCGCGATCAATAATTCCTCCACAACTTCTATAAATCTCTCCCTCTCTTCCCATGGGGCATGTGACTTGATTTGCAAATCGGATCCATTCGGAATTCCAAGGAAGAGCGGAATAACGACATCGGCGATCTGAGGTAAGTCGGGAATGACATCCAGTGAACAGGGCTCCCTACGACCTCAAATTCGGTGGGTTCAAACCTGGCGGTTTTAGTTCTTAAATAGTTGCTCTGAACAAATAACGAAAAATTTGACATAAATGGTGCGAGAACATGTCCGATACTGAGCTGATGGCAAACGAAGGAAAGACCTCTTCTACCCACGGGATTACATTGCATATATGGCGTTACTGATAAACTTTGCATAGGTACCTCATATTTTTTTATGACTCAGCAGACTTGTCTCCTCATGCTTGACGAGCGTATCTTGCACATCTCGGGGAAGGTTTGCGCGAAACTTCAGTGCATTATTACTGTAATTCACAAATCAATGTCTGCGAGTGAGTTGGAGATGATGAAGTCCTCTACCCAGAAAGTCATGTCGCCGTTGTTCTCTTGAAGATGAGTACAATTTCCACAGCCGATCTGATCGTAAAATATGACTGGTATGCCATATTTTATCGTAAGATTTGTCAGGGGAGAGAATAACTTCCATTCAATGCTACAAGAAGGCGATAATGCTTTGAGCCTTTGAGATCACCATATACTTTGCAAGGTTGCCAGCTGCTAGAACATACTTGTGATGACTGGGGACATGATAGTTACATTATGAAGGATTCCCACCGAATATCCATGTAAGTATGTCTATGGTGAACTATTTAGAACAACACAAGTGAATTGTGGATTTAGGGTTAGGGTTAGCCCATGAAAAGTTCCCAAAAAAAAGGAGCCCGGCCACTCCGAGGAGCGAACCAGGACAGGAAAATATTTAGACGGTGCATACAGCATTTGCCGTATACAAGCCCCAAGCACTAACTGGGGACAATGTGTCGCCGTGCTATGGCCAGGTCTCAGGGCCCGCGAACGCGAAGACATGAAGGTATCCGCGCCATCAAGGTAAGTATGAAGAAACAAGATGCGCGCGCTGTTCTTTTATACGTTCTGTGGAACCGTGCACGGGCCATGGTCGCTGAGCCGAGTGTCAAGACTAAATGTTGGTTTCGGACTGAGCTTTTGTAAAAATTAGTCTAGATACATATGATTCTTATACACAGTACTATTTAATTTAATTTGCACGTTATTCTAACATTTGCATAATTAAGACACTCGTTTTACACTCATTTTACGATCATCTGGTAATAGACGAATATCCTGACTGATATTATGTTGCTCTGCGCTAAATGTTGAAGGATGAGAGAATAAATCATAAATATTCTATTTTACAAGGTTATAAGGTGGTAGAACCTCTTACAGCTGCAGGTGTCCACTGTAATTTGTGTTGGGTCAACTACACCATCTTCGAGTTCAAAAAATCAATATGAAAACGTGATGTTATTTCGTTCTCTCTCCCTCGATTATAGTGATATGATCCTCTTAAGGATGTGCAACTGTTCATCGACTCAGAGCTGGATGAAGAAGGATGATAGCTTATCGGGACATTTGCTGGTACGCTTCAAGTACCTCCAAGATAAAGTTCACTGGTAGAAAGAAAGCTCTGCTGAAATGGCTTGATTGTTCCTATGTGAAATTGATTTAATTTGTCTGGGCCGACCGGCCCTTAAAAGCCACCGTCACGAGCACGCCCGCTCCCACCCGTCTCTCCCTTCTACCCCATTACATTCAACTTCCCCCACGCACGACTTACCCACTCGAAAGTGAAGCCCCTTCAACGTAAGGCATATAAAATGAAGTTCTCCAACATTATATCGCTTGCGAACGAAGTCTGGTGGTGTATACAGACAACTTTCCGTCCCACGCTGGTCGTCATCATCGAATCCCCTTCCCTCCTCCTTAACGTCAAGCGTCTATCTGCGATATCTTTCTATCACGTATGGAGGATATGGGGTGATGGGGCAAATCAAGCGAGGAAGGATCTCAAAATTGCACTCGTTACCTCCCATGCCCATGGTGTCGTTCTTGATATCGGCGCTGGTGAGTGACTACACGTGAATATTGACCACCAGTCATTCTGATACATGTATGACTTATTTACGACTCAGGAATGGGGCATACAGCCCAATTCCTTTCCAAAGATAAAGTGACCAAGTATGTCGCTTTAGAACCGAACGCTCTCATGCATCCCCACATCAGAAAAAAGGCCGAGGAAGCTGGATACATCGAAGAAGACGGAACATTTATGATACTCCCATGCGGTGCAGAAGCCCACGAACTCATCTCATACACCTTGGGAGGCGACCACAAAGTGGATACCATCGTGTCAATTCTTTCGTTCTGCTCAGTGCCTCAGTCTGAGAAAGCCATCGAGCGTCTTGTAGACCGTGTCCTCAAGCCAGGGGGAGAGCTGCTCTTTTGCGAGCACGTTGCGCACAAGAGAAGCGATGTCAGATTTTGGCAGTCGGTTTGGACGCCGATATGGACGGTGCGTATTTGTTGCATGAATCCCGAGCAATAGTCAATATCTGAGATTATTCACAGACATTATTTGATGGGTGTAGGCTCAATCGTCCCACGGACGTCTATATCCAACGTCTACCTTATTGGCAGCCGTTCCCAGAGGTAGATGCCAAGGGCGGACGAACAGGCATTTGGGAGGAGGAAAGTGATAACATAGCAGATGAGGCCCTTTTCTTCCATCAGGTGGGCCGTTTTGTCAAACGCGATGTCTAAGCCTTTTAGGCTGTTCTGGAACAAATCGCGATTTTGAAGATACTTTTAGCGTCATTTGGGATCAATTACATCTGTTCTGTCCATGTATATACCATACCAAACTTCAGGATATTGAACGTGAGCTTTGACCGATTTCAAAAGGTGATGAGAGTTGTATGCTTGGAGCATATCGAAGAATTAACTGGTCGGCGGAGAAAAATATATTAGTCAGTTTTATATCCAACCCGCGAATGGAGCCATCCCGCCGGGACTAACAAAGGGATGGCGGAGGTGCCTCCTGAGTCTTCCTTCCTTGCTACAACCAGGTGACAGACCGCGTGCATACGGTTATATTGAGGGAATAAAACAAAGAACGATTTTTATAAGCTCACTCAGAGGGCACAAGATACGCTAAAGGCTGCACCTAATCAACGTATGGACTGGACTCAAGGAAAGGTCCCATTACGATTCATCCCCGAGAGTTCAATATAGTATCCACAAATGGCTTGTGAACATCGTGTGTCGTCAGAGTTTGGACTGACAGTGATCTGTATAATCAAGGGGGGTGCTCAACATATAAAAGGAGCGGACCCCACGCTGCAATAGGTAAGGCTGGAGGGTGATCTTGTGGATGATTCTGAAAGTATGTCTAGATATCTGATCGAACATTGCACTGCTATAGTACTATTTAATTACCTAACATTCGCATAGTGGAGCCATTATGTTATACTCATCTGGTAGTTACAGGGATATCCTGATTGATTACACTTCGATGTATTAAATATTGAAAAATGAGAGGAGAAATCAAAAACAGCATCCTTTAGAAGGTTATAAGTCGGAGGGGCTGTGCTGAGTAAACTTACACCATCTTCGAGTTATCAATATAAAATAGTAATGTTGTTTCGTTCTCTCTCCCTCAACAATGATCATGATACTTTTAAGGGTGTACAACTGTTCACTGTCTCAGAGCTTGATTAAGAAGGGGTGATCACCTATCGGGACATTTGCTGGCACGCCTTGAATATCTCCAAAGGACAGCTCACTGAGAGAAAAAAAGCTTCAGAATTGGCAATGATTATTCCTATGTGTTTGATTTGGTTTCTTTGAGCCGATCGGTTCTCAAATGCTAGCGTTATAAGTACGCTGGCTCCCACCCGTCTCTCTCTTCTACGACGACTCCACTCCACTCCTCACACGCGACTTACTCACCGGAATATAAGATCCCCTCAACGTAGGAGCTATTAAATGAAGTTCTCCAATGTCATATCACCTCTGAGCATGATTTGGATGGCTATATGGACAGCATTCCGTCCCACTCTGTGCGCCATCATCGAATCCCCTTCTCTCCTACTTAGTCCCAAACGCCTATCTCGAATATCGTTTTATCACTTGTGGACAGGCCGGGGTGATGAGACCTTTGAGATGAACAATGAGGTCAAAGCCAGACTCATCACGACCCATGCCCGTGGTGTCGTTCTTGATGTCGGCGCCGGTGAGTAGCCGACGCGAATATTGGCCACGAATCAATTGAATACCTCTAACTAACACCCGACCCAGGAATGGGGCATACGAGCCAATTTCTTCCCAAAAATAAAGTGACCAAATATGTCGCTTTAGAACCCAACGCTCTCATGCACTCCTACATCAGGAAAATCGCCAGGGAATCCGGATACACTGAGGAAGAAGGAACACTTGTGATACTCTCCTGTGGCGCAGAAGCTTATGAGACCATCTCACACTCCTTGGGAGGCGATCACAAAGTGGATACCATCGTGTCAATCCTCGCGTTTTGCTCAATACCTCAGGCCGAAAAGACCCTCGAGCATCTCGTAGACAAGATACTCAAACCGGGGGGAGAGTTCCTCTTTCGCGAGCACGTTGCGCACAAGCGAAGCGATGTCCGATTTTGGCAGTCGGTTTGGACACCGTTATGGACGGTTCGCAGCCATCTCGTGAATCCCGAACAAGACGCACTTTTCTGACATTATTCACAGAGATTTTTTGATGGGTGTAAGCTCAATTGTCCCACAGACGTCTACATCAAGCGGCTGCCTTTTTGGCAGCCATTCCCAGAAGTAGATGCCAACGGTGAACGCACAGGCATTTGGGAGGAGGAAAGCCATACTATGGCAGATGAGGAAATTATGTTCCAGCAAGTCGGCCGCTTTGTCAAGCGCGAGGCCTAAGCCCCCTCGGCTTTGTAGTAATTTTGAAGAAATCTTAGCGCTGTATGGGATCAATTACCACATTAATTTGTTCTTTCAATGAATATGCTATTTCCAACGTCATATCAATCGTGACCAATTTCGAAAGGTGGTAAAAGCTAGCCTGTGTCCATACCCTCGTGATGAATTTCACCGAAAACATTTCAAAGAGACGAGATCATGACTCGCTTGTTAGATTTTAGTCTTGGCATATTTAGCTTAGACTGTGTCCATACACCCCTCGTGATGAATTTCTAGGCAATAGACACGTCACCGAAAACATTTCCAAGAGACGGGATCATGACTCGCTTGTTAGATTTAGTCTTGGCACATTTAGCTACATGTTGTGTACCACCGTGGGTCCATGTTTGCGTTTGTTCGCTCATTTGTGCCCGCGTCTGAGCTCTGCTTCGCATCCACCTCCCTGTCTCATTGCAACATCGCTAACAGCGCGCATAAAGCAAATAAGATATCTGAAGTTTTCATTTAGGAGTTGAGATAATGCACCATAAAATTAGTATTGTGTCCGTAGTTGTGGGAATGTGAGATCGTAACTAATGGAGTGTAACAAACGAGTGAAGAGTACCTAAGCTCTTAAAGTGCGAAGTAATGCAAGAAGTAGGTCCATTTCCATGCAGTTTAAAAATCAGGCAAGGTGAGCAAAGCCGATCTCTGACGGTTGGTTAGAAGGAAGAGGTAAGAATGAGTGGATGAAGACTCACGCTGCTTGTTCACTGGAAAAAAGCGATGAATAGGTAACATGTATTGGTAAGGCAATGTGGGACTCACTGTCATAGGCGGTATAAACGTTTTCAAGCCATTTCTGGCCAAGGACAAACCCTCCGAAGCCACCTGAACCTATCCACGTCCGTGTAATTGATGGGTCCGCCGTAACATTTAGTGCGGGATAGAGGCTTGGAGGTACAATGTACTGCGATGGTGGGATGGAAACGGTAAACTGATTAATTGTGAAGGTCATATCCGGCAGCAGGTGTGTGATATTGCTGGGGAAAGTCAAGAAAGTACTAAGGGCGCTCTGGTCAAAAACAGTGCTGCCATTGTATGCATGGAGCATATCAAAGAATTGATCACTGGCGAAAAATAGAGCAGTCAGTTTTCGCAGTAAATTTTCGAATAGAGCTATGTCGCTCAAGTGACTGACAAAGGAATGGCAATGGGAAGTACCCCCGTGTCTGTGCGAGTGAATGTAGAAGTCGAGAGCTTTACTTTGGGGCCGAAGCTGAAAGTCGAAGTCTAGTGTAAAAAGGAATATTCTATTAGCGATTTTACGCTATAATTACACAACCCTCACGTTGAATTCCCAGTGGAAGTTTGCAGGTCCAGTCTGGGGGACCCAGGTAATGTCGCCTGATTACCATTTATTATCAAAAAGCCGAATGCGGTAATTAGAATATGGAAACCTTTGATCCTGGAGTGGTCCACTCCTCCGAACGTGATATCGCCGGTTCCTTCTGGCACGCCCTCGGCGGTCAACGGACTAATATAGATACCGAAAACCGGCTTTGAAATGGCCTTGCTGGCAACCAGCGACTCCACGAAAGTGGGTGTACTACTACCGTTTGAACCAACTTGGCCGGCATTGCTTCCAGAGGGACCCAACCCAACTATTTAAGCTGCTTGAGAAACGAAGAGTAATAGACAAAAAAGGACGTACGAATTCCGTCGATAGGTTGCACGAGGCTGAAGCCGCTCAGAAACGCCGCAGAGCCGATAACCGCATTCCTTGCTTTTGCTTCACCAATGGTAACAGTGTCAAGGAATGCCGTTCCGTTCACGCCGCCAGCACCATATCCTACGCTGAATGTCTCGTTTATGCTGTATTCGCAATCCAGGATCATTCAGCTTGGAATATATATCAATGCTCACTATTCCGTATGGGGGCCTGGTACATAAGCCTCTTCGCCGCCAACCCAAAGCACGGCACTGCCAGTATCAACCAGAACATTGTCGAAGACTTGATCATTGCCGCAGTTGACTATGCAAAGGTCAATAACATTTTCATGGCACAATTTGTTTATATTCACCTGACGCAACAACTTTGACAAAGGCATTGTGTACAGGTCCAGTGGGCTTTGCGCGTTCTACTTGGCAATAAAAATCACAGATATTATAAATTTGGCATTTGCGTACTATTGATGACAGCCAGACCCAGGCCAAAAGGCAAACCAATACCGTGCAGACTAATGCCATAAGTGAGCAGTTCTTGTCTCATAAAACACAGCTTACAATTGGGACGTCAGAGGGACTTTAAGGAGTGTTGGTTCCGCAGCATCGGCCGGAGAAAGCAAAGAGATGAGGAGGAGTGCTTTAATGAACGTCAATTCGACCATACTGTCGAAGGTGGGTACTAGACGTTTTTATGAGTCGTTATCGGAGAAGTTACGCGTCAAAAGTCCAATAAAATCAAAACTTGAGCTAAGACGAAATCGGCCCACTTGGAGGGAAAGAGGGAAATGAACAGATCATGTCTTTAGCGACTTTTAAATCGAGAAGCACATCCTTCGCCAACCGTGTGGCTTATGTCACGTGATGTTTCTATGCTTAGCATGATCAACACAAACGTGGAAGCAAACTACTTTGGTTACCACTAACCAGTACAAAGGTATTTTTTGAGTCGGTTAATTATGATGATAATTGAGTAAAGTGCGAAACTAATATTATACAACAAAATATCACTTGTAATTTGTATGTTTCCATTTGATCGAAGTTGAAATATCTGATAATGGCATCGTCATTCCCCTCCGCAAGTGATCCGGTTTGATAATTAACTTGAAAATAAGGTACGCAGGCATGAGGCCACAGTTCTAATGGGGTTACGCCGTTATTGCTGACATGGTATTAATTACTTCTTCGCAGACCTTAGTCTTCTGGCGGTTGGTTCAGGGTGGACGGTATCGCTCATCTCCCGTTTCCGTTTTCTCGGTCGTTCAGGAGACGCGCGAGTCTCTGCTGTGACCGCTATCTCGGGGATAGCACGCCTCGACTTCAGCTGGCAAGACGCACATGCACATTCCCCTGGCGCGAAGTAATATTCACCATATGACACCGTAATTTCTTCGCCCGGCTGGATTTCTCGCAGAGTTTCAACACCCCAGGCGTACGTTTTGTTGAAAGGCTTGAGCTGAAGAGGCACACAATCAGAGCCGTAAAAACAATCAAAGAAAAGAATATAACACAAACCTTGCAATTCGGAATGCAAGAATGATTAACGAACCGTGCAGGGCCGACAAAGAGACGGTCACCCTTCACATTATCACCAGCCTGACCATTTGATCTCCATATGATTGAAACGGGCTTAAAGAATGACCTCCTGGTATTCTTCTGCGTCCTATGTTGATGTTGCGGACCGTCTAGGTCGGGGACATCGATGCTGTCCGATGACATTATGCCGCTGAGCTCAGATATTACGGTTCCTCTAGGTACTCGGGTTCTAGCTAAGATGCCAGCTTCTATTCCGTCCTTAAATTTGACTGAAGCAACTGTTACTCTGGTTGAGTATCGGAATTTTGCATATCGCACACACAAGCTATAAAAAAAGTCATTGGCTTGTCAAAGGCGGATATCTTGATAGGAGGACGGGAAAGACAAACTTGACGAAAGCGCGATAATCGTTGGAATTTGAATTGATGATCGATTCAGATCTCATCCTTTCTGTAAAATTCCGAGTAGTGTGTTCTAAATTGTTCGTGCTCCTAAAAGCTCCATCAAAGTCCTCTTTCCTAATGGGAGCTCTGGCATATACCCAGTTCCCATTTCCAATTGTCCGTACACGCAGCTTGAGACGTGCGTTGTTAAATATCGGAACAAGAGTATCATCAGCAGCCACCAAAGCGCGGGCTGGGATTGGGTCGATGTCGAGCTGGTGTTGTAGCTTTTCCTCGGGAGTACATGGAGGCCTATTCGGATATGACAGCGGGGGTGTACCAGTTCTACTGCGTACACTCCTACGCTGCGCGACAGATGGCAATAAACTTCGCGATGACGATGGCGAAGGCGAGGTCGAAGATGAGCACGAGGATGGAGCAGCATGGAACATTTTGCGTCGAGAATAATGTAAGGTAGAGGTGGCTGTGGCTGTTGAGGACAGTGCAATGCAGCAGTGCTATAATATAACGGGCAATGCAACACATGCTCCCAGATTTGCGTACAATAAGAGAGACCATATACGATCATCCATTATGATAAATAAATATACAATCGCGCTCATAGTTTCAGACACCGAGCATAATTCATTCGCAAACGCTTTGATGCTGGATAAAATGTACATCACCGATCATACTATTTTGGGCGAGAAAAGGACAATAGCCGAATTACGAAGTTGTCTCACTGGATATAGTCTTGTTTCTTTTCTTTTCTTCTCATCTAAGGTGCGTAACTGGGCTAGAAGATGAGCAACAAATATATTTATGGAACAACAGCCAAGTCTTGAGTTGGGTCGGGTCTGATCCCGCTTCGGTAGCCTGTGGCGCCGGCTAACCGGAAACCGCGAGTGGACTGATTCTAGTCTGTGAGTAAACTGATTCCAGTCTGTGAGTGGGCTGATTCCAGTCTGTGAGTGGGCTGATTCTAGTCTGTGAGTGGGCTGATTATAATATGTGAGTGGACTGATTATAATTTGTGAATGGACTGATTATGCTTAGGCTTCCAACAGCCACTATTTTAACCCTTCGTATAAAGTTTTCCAGAGTATATTGCGATTTCCTGGCCGAACATGACCTATCCATCTCACCCACCTCCAATGCCATCTGAGATCCATCCCGACATCGGTATTCTCCCTCGCTCTCTAGATCCTCTCCTTCCGCCGCCTTTGTCAACGCCTCTACCGTCTCTTCCTTCCCCAAAGCGGGACCCATCTTTCACCTCCTCATACACTTTGACAACCCACTTATACCCTTCTGCATTTCCACACGTACCATCTACGCCTTTACCCCGCTCCTCATATTCAGATGTACCTGGCGAAACTAAAGAACAACGTTTAAAGCGCCAGGAATCATTGCTTCATGAATTATGGGAACAGAGTTGCGCAATGGTCGAAGGAAAAATCACTCAGTCAACAAACAGACCTGTATTGTGGAATGTCGTGAATAGGTTTGTCAGGAATATGGTAGAGAATTATAACGGGGGTGTTATTTTGTTTATCGCACATGCGAACGGCTTTAATAAAGAGGTTCGCGACTTTCACCCCATGATATGAGGAGGTTAGAGCTAATTAACCATGAAAATTTTGAGACATGGGAACCATTCCTTTTAGAGCTATTCTCTGAAATAGAAGGCGAAGGTGGCGTAATCAATGAAGTATGGGCATTTGAGGCGGTCCAGCACGGCGACAGCGCAATCATCAACGACCCGGTCATCGGAAATGTTTGTGCGTTCCTCCACGCCATATTAATCCATTATTTCAAACTGATTTTTTTCCCCAGTTGACTGGGCTGACAGTGTGCGCGACATTCTCAATTTCCTCCTATATCACCTCCCCTCCACTCTCTCCTCCACCGTTCTTCCAACCCACCTCCCTCGTGTCTCCGAAGACATCGCGGAGCGCCGTAAAATATCAGGATTTGAAAATGACCGCCATAGACTAGTTGGTATTGGGCATTCTCTAGGTGGATGCTCAGTGTACGTAGGATATTATTCCAATTATAAAGTGCAGAAGGCTGAGAAAAGGTCCACAGTTTGCGGGCCGCAATTGAATACCCAGTCTTATTCGACTCTCTTGTCCTGGTGGATCCGGTCTTGTCGCCGATTGCGTCCTATATTGAACAATCAACCCCTCCGTCCTTTCAGCTTGCATCTGGTGCGATCAGGAGAAGGGAAGCCTGGAGTTCTCGGTACGTTGTCCTTAACTCGCCATCTACTTGTTTATTCTCTGAATTTAATACAGAGATGAGGCATTATCAATCTTTCAAAAATCGCCATTCTTCAAAGCTTGGCATCCAGACGTCCTACGGAAGTACGTTGATTATGGTCTAACACCCTTCCCAGACGGCACAGTACATCTAAAGATGAGTGGCGTACAAGTGCGTTGTCCACATCAACGCGTCAGGTGGATTAATGACTCGATCATGGCTTTCAGGAAGCCGTTGTGTTTCTAGATACACGTGTGGCATATGAAACCTGGCAGTTATTAAAAGGATTAGACCCAAGGATCGAGATTTTCTTCCTTTTCAGTGAAACAGCTACAATGGCGTAAGCGGCGCTCCTACATCACTATTCGACTTACATCTTCTTTCTCCCAGGGTGAGTGGGCTCGCTGCACGAGAAACGGCATGGCGTCGAAAGGAAAATGTGTCCAATGTCATTCTTCCTTATGGGCACCTTGTAAGACTATTCCACGGTTTAAATTCTCGTTATGGTCTTATGCGTTCCAGATCCCACACGAGGCGCCCAAGGAGCTTGGTAAGTCTTTACAGTATAAATTCCGTCGAGACCTCCCGTATTGAACATCCGGCAGCGGAATTGGTGGCCGATTTCCTGAGAAGAAAATATGTTGTAACGAGAAAGGCTTTGTTGTAGGACTGCGTGTCAATTTCCTTCATCGTCGCGAAGTTTAGGGTGTATTTCACCTGTGGACTGTGGATTGCACTTATTGTACGGATATTTGTATATTTTGGCCTCACACATTGAACTTCTGTATCGGAATTGGTAAATATTTTCTTGAGAAGCAAGTATTCCAGAACGAAATACGCTTTGTTTGTACAACTTTTTTCATCTTTGCCATCTTCGTCTAGTTTTTGGGTAGCACTAGAGGCACCCCAAGATTTTTGAAGTTGAAAAACTCTTGCTATTTGGCCAGATTTTCTAAGCATTTTTTAAACTGCAAAATTGGTTGAAATATTATAGTTTTAGTAGGTTTTTCTGAGGTCAAAAATTGTACCTGAAAACCCTAAAAATTTGGATCAGGAAACTCTGAGGAAACTTTGTTGGAAATAGCACCTTCGGCCACTACTGGCGTTTCCCTGTTCTTTGCAAATAAAGGATATAATCCAAATATTACAGTACATCCAGAACGAAATCTCGCCTCTGCTCGCGCTCAAGAGTTCACCATGGACCTCCACGAGCTCCACGAGGAACTCCAGACTGCAATATTGTCCACCCAAGAGCAATACCAACATTCAGTGGACAAACACTGGATCCCGCCACCAAACTTCAAGATTGGCGACCGTGTTTATGTCAAAGCTCAATTCTTCCGGACTACCTGTCCATCAAAGAAGCTTGCTGAAAAATATTTAGGTCCATGTGAAATTATTGCACAAGTAGGTTCAGTCTCTTGGACCCTACGGCTTCCGGATAGCATACGTGCGGTACACCCAGTATTTCATGTTTCTATGCTAGAACCTTGTACTGCTAACACTATCCTGGATCACGTGCAATCTCTGCCTCCTCCAGTCATCATTGACGGAGAACCCAAGTTTGAAATCTCACAGATTTTAGATTCAAAAATTGACAAGTGTCGACGCACTTGTAAACTGCTTTACTTGGTCAAGTGAGCGGGTTACAAGGGCACTGATGAAGAAACCTCATGGATTTTGGCCATGGAACTCGGTAATGCCACGGAAATCGTTACTGACTTTCATACAGCTTACCCACTCAAACCTGGACCATTATCTTCTCTCTGACCACACTCCATGGACCCCGTGTTACGTTTGGACTCAGTTTCATTATTCCCTGTCACCCTATGTCTCTCTTTGCTTTTACAGGTTCTGACATGTCTTGTCAAGTCCTTAAGCGGACTCTCCGCGGACTTTGACTTTGACTTTGATTCTTATGTTTTCACACTTTACTTCATGTTCAAAATCATTTTCTATTCTACTTTTTCAGTCTACATTTATAGGACTATCTTTTTTCCCTGCCTCTTTTTCCACCTCAGCTTTTCCCGCCTCATTCATCTCCTCGGGTAGCTCCGCTATCTCCGCGGGCACCTCCTCGTCATCTGAACCAGCCTCCTCAGAACTCCCGTCCTCCAGCTTCTCATATACAAAGCCGGCATACTCCATCAGGAACTTGAAATGGTCCCTGCAGATTGCACGGCGATCATTTGCCATTATCACGCTCACCTTGTTGCTCTTCTGGAGCAACTCATTTTGGGCTTCAATGCCCTCAGCGATCCGTCCCAAGGCCTCCTCCAGACCGGAGTATCTGTCCGACCTGCCATTCTCCTGTGAACTGGACCCCGCAGCCTGCTCGTGAATGAGCGAGCACCTCGCCTTGAGGTGCATGCACTGGTAACACCCCAGGCCCCGGCCAGACTTCCGATTGCACTCAGTGTTCCGGTCATTACAACTGGAACACCGTGGGTCGTTCCGAGCCAGTGGTTGGACTGGCGCCGCCTTCCTTGCTTTCTGTTGATATGGTTAGCTCCACGGTATTCCCACGGACATGAGACTCACCTTGTTGGGGCTCTCTGGCTCCCCCTCAGACTCCAATTCGATTTCCGCCACCTTGCACTGAAAATGCCAAGTCAAAAGAAAAACGACAAGTCGAAATATTGGGACTTACCTTTCCTGCAACTATCGCGGCTCTCTCTACGGCCACCCGGGCTTTCTCTGCTGCCACCCTGGCCTTCTCTGCAGCCACCCACGCAGCCTCCTCCTCATCCCTCTGTTTCTGCCTCGCAGCCTCTTCCTCTGTGGCCACAGCCGCCTGGTATTCCCTATCCAAGGCCTCCTCGACCTCCCAGGCTTCTCGCTCCGCCTCTTCTCACTGTCAATGCTGCTTGTCCCGCTGTGCCAAGATTTGGGCAGCGGAGAGCGGTGCCCGGAATTGACTGCCCATGGAGGGCCTGGCAGTTGGCATGGGCTTGCGCAGCGTGGGCTTTGGTCCCATGATGACGATGTTGGGGCTAATAAAGAAGAAAAAATTTCTATTTTTTCAAATTTATATATAGGCTCGTCACGTTTGAACCTTACCTTCCAGATCACATGACTCTTTGACACATACGTGTAACCGACATGACTTTTGACACATGCATGTAGCCGACAAGAACCTTATCTAGGTCTAGAGCCTCTTTGGGACTTCGGCATAAAGGGAGGGTACTGTTATGACCGGACAATCCCACCGGACTCCAGGTACTAACCTGTACACCATCACACCCTACACGCACCAATTGTCTGTTTATAGGATTTCCCACCCAGACTCTGTTACGTCAAGACTTGTTACGTTCGACCTCATTACGACACATATCAGTCACTGGACTTCCCCCGGACTCCGTCTCTGTCTATGTCCGTCTTCGTCCCACGCATCAGTCACCGGACCCCACTCAGAATCCCGTCACCACTCTAATCGAGCCCGGTTCCCGTTTTAGTCAAATGACCTGTCACAATTTAGGACTCCACTCCCGCTCCGTTTCCCATTATGGGTTATGCTTTGTCACGATTCGGACTCCGCTCCATTCCATCCCGTTCCTAACACCAATTTGGTGTTTACTATTCTCGTTTTATGTTTTGTTAGTTTCGTTTCACCATTACTGGATTTGGTATGTCAGTCACTCCATGGTCTATATAAACTGGAAGATGTTGTACATACAATCCAGTCAGAAAATTAGCTTAGATTCCCCCCAGTAATCTAATCCATTTTCCGCTCTAAACCCTTGCTTGATTCACATCGCTTTTACTAGTCGGAGCCCATGGGCTCTGGTGCATCTACCTCTCTCACCAATCTCGACTCACGACCCACGACCCATGACCTACAACCTACGACCCACGACCCCCGCCCGGACTCCCCGGGATTCCCGTCCACCTGTCTGAAATAGGACAACACGATCTAGTGAGGGCGCAGCCTATAAGCTGAAGTTAAGTCCTACCGGATATCCCACGGGTTTCTCCGGAGACCCACTGTGAAGGGTATGCATATATGATGATCTAACTGTGGAATAATAGACGTATTATAGCGTATTATAGTACTTCATTATCTAGTTTTTATTTCTTTCTTTATTTCTTCTAATCTTTCGAACATACCCTTTATTTCTTAGTTCGAAGCTTTGTGTATATCTATGGGCGCTCTCGGTGCCAAAGAAGACAGACACCTTTTTACCCAACAGACACCATCTCATAACGACTCAGACATCGAATAGCGAGAGGTGCCCAGGGTAAAATCTCTACTACCATAAAGGTAGTGACTTCTCACGTACTAACGGTATTTGGACTCGAACCGCGAAGGTCGAGTTCCACTCTCAAGACTTTGCGTTCGTCGACACCATAGTCGACTCACGCTTCTATTTCTCTATTCTAGATACTCCGTCTTTAGCTGATTATCTTCCTTACTTCTGGCTATAAGTTGTACCGTGAAGGTCAACTCTTTTATTCTTTGTTATAGTCATCACGAGCAACTGTACAGTTGCTCTTGTGATGCGTAGCGTGTACCTATACTAGTACTATTGGTCTAGTAATCTATAGTATTGTACTGAACGGTCAATACTTCCTAATAGTAGTTGGATCAACACTATTCTTCGTATATAGAGCAGTCAGAATCTATCGACTCTTCACACCCACCCTGTACGTATCCTAACAGGGGAATCTAAGCCAATTTTCTGACTGGATTGTATGTACAACATCTGCCAGTTTAAATAGACTGTGGAGTGAATGTCATACCGAATCCAATAATAATGAAATGAAATGAGCAAAACATAAAACGGGAAGAGTAAACACCAAATTGGTGTTAGGAACAGGATGGAACGGAGCGGAGTCCGAATAGTGACAAATCAAAAACCATAATGGGAAACGGAGCAGGAGCGGAGTCCAAATCGTGACAGGTCATTTGACTAAAATGGGAACGGGGCTCTGTTAGAGAGGTGACGGGTTTTCTGAGCAGGGTCCGGTGACTGATGTGTGGGATGAGGTCAGAAATAGACAGAGACAGAGTCTGGTGGGTTTTCCGGTGACTGAAACACAATGTAATGAAGACGAACATAGATGAGTCTGATGTACAGAGTCCGGTGGGAATTCTGGTAAACTGATAATGGGTGCGTATAGGGTGCGGGTGCATATAAGTTAGTGCCCGCAGTCCAGGTAGGATTTCCAGTCGTAACAGTACCCTCCCTTTATGCTGAAGTCCCAAAGAGGCTCTAGACCTGGATAAGGTTCTTGTTGGCTACGTGCATGTGTCAAAAGTCATGTCGGTTACATGTATGTGTCAAAGAGTCATGTGATCTGGAAGGTAAGGTTCAAATGCGACGAGCCTATATATAAATTTGAAAAAATAGAAATTCTTCTTCTTTATTACCCCATCATTGATCGACATATGGGTCCAAAACCAACGCTGCGCAGGCCAATGCCGACCGCTGGGCCCTCCACAAGCTCTCCATATCACGTGCCTCTCAGTGCAGCACAAATTTTGGTGCAGTGAGAGGAACAGTGACATCAACGGGAAGAAGCAGAGAAGGAGGTGAGGGAGGTCGAGGAGGCATTGGATAGAGAATACCAGGCAGCTTTGGCCGCGGAGGAAGAGGCTGCGAGGCAGAGGCGCCGGGATGAGGAGGAGGCTGTGTGGGTGGCTGCAGAGAGGGCCCAGGTAGCTGCAGAGAAAGCCCAGGTGGCCGCGGACAGGGCTGCGATTGTCACGGGAAAGGTAAGTCCCTAAACGTCAACTTGTCGAATTTCACTGACTTGTGTTTTTCAGTGCAAAGTGACAGAGTTGGAGTCTGAGTCCGAGGGGGAGCTGGAGAGCCCCCAGAAGGTATGTCTTGGGTCTGTGGGATAACCGGGGAAATTGACCATAACAACAGAAAGCAAAAAAGGTGGCGCCAGTCCGTCTACTGACGAAAAATGATCCACAGTGTTCCAGTTGCAATGACCAGAACACAGAGTGCAATCGGAAGTCTGGGCAGGGACCGGGATGCTACCAGTGTGCACACCTCAAGGCGAGGTGCTCGCTTGTCCACGAGCAACTCGCGGGGTCCGGGGCACGGGACAATAATGGGACAGACAGGTATTCTGGTTTGGAAGAGGCCTTGGGACGGATTGCCGAGGGCATTGAAGCCCAAAAGGAGTTGCTCCGGAAGAGCAACAAGGTAAGTGTGGTAATGGCGAATGATCTCCACGCGCTCCGCTCAGAAGGTTACAGGTTCCTAGTGGAGTACGCCGGCTTTGTATATGAGAAGCTGGAGGCCAGGAGTTCCAAGGATGCCGGTTCAGATGAGGATGAGGTGCCTGTGGAGGTAGCGGAGCTACCCGAGAGATGGCTGAGGCGGGGAAAAAAGACAGCCCCATAAATGTAGACTGAAAAGTACAAAATAAAACTTGATAATTTGAACATAAAGTAAAGTGTGAAAAACATAAGAATCAAAGTCCACGGAGAATCCGCTTAAGGACTTGAAAAACATGTCAGAACCTGTAAAAGCAAAGTGAGACATAGGGCAACAGGGAATAATGAAAATGAGTCCAAACGTAACACGGGGTCCACGGTGTGCAGTCAGAGAGACGATAGTGGTCCAGGTTTGAGTGGGTAAGCTGTATGAAAGTCAGTAACGATTTCTGTGGCATTACCGAGTTCTGTGGCTAAAATCCATGAAGTTTCTTCATCGGTGCCTTCGTAACCCCCCCACTTGACCAAGTAAAGCAGTTTACAAGTGCATCGATGCTTGTCAATTTTTGAATCTAAAATTTGTGAGATTTCAAACTCGGGTTCTCCATCAATAATGACTGGAGGAGGCGGAGATTGCACACGATCCAGGATAGTGTTGGCAGTACAAGGTTCTAACATAGAAACATGAAATAGCGGGTGTACCACGCACATGCTATCCAGAAGCCGTAGGGTCCAAAAAACTGAACCTACTTGTGCGATAATTTCAAATGGACCTAAATATCTTTTAGCAAGCTTTTTTGATGGATGGGTAGTCCAGAAGAATTGAGCTTTGACAAAAATGCGATTGCCGATCTTGAAGTTTGGTGGCAGAATCTGGTGTTTGTCCACTGAATGTTGGTATTGCTCTTGGGCAGACTTTATTGCAGTCCAGAGTTCCTCGTGGAGCTCGTGGAGGTCCGTGGTGAACTCTTGAGTGCGAGCAGAGGCAAGATTTTGTTCTGGATGTACTGTAATATTTGGATTATATCCTTTATTTGCAAAGAACGGGGAAACACCAGTAGTGGCCGAAGGTGCATTGTTGTAAGCAAACTCTGCAAGTGGTAACAAGGATTTCCAATTGTCCTGTTGGTAGTTGCAATATACGCGGAGATATTGTTCCAATGTCTGGTTGATGCGTTCGGTTTGTCCGTCGCCTTCTGGGTGATGTCCGGATGTGAAATGTAGTGTCATGTCCAAGGATTTCCTGAGGGATCTAAAGAAGTGAGACATGAACTCTGATCCTCGATCGGAAGTCATGTGGGATGGAACTCCGTGCTTGGAAAATACGTGGATGATGAAAAGTTCCACTAACTGCACAGACGTAATTGTATCGTAAGTAGGGATGAATATACCTTGTTTTGAGAATCTGTCAACAACGACTAGAATGGTGGAAAAGCCTTCAGAATCCGGTAGGTGTTCAATGAAATCCATAGAGATAGAATTCCACGGGTGTTCCGGTACCGGGAGTTGTTTCAAAAGGCCATATGGCTTGTGTCGCTGAGATTTCGAGTGGGTAGTGCAAGATTTACAATAGTGCTTAACAAATCCACGGAGTCCGGGCCAAGTGTATTCTCTTCTTATTAATGATAGAGTTTTGTTGTATCTGAAATGTCCTGAGAGTGGATAATCATGTTTGTATTGAAGGATCCTGAGGCAGAGGCCGTTGGAGTCCAGTACATAGATCCTATCATCAAGTCTAATGAAACCATGCTGACCAAGAGACCACCGGGGTTGATTGGGGTCCATGGGATTGTCTAGGTGAGCTTTAGTCATTGGGTCTAGCAGAATTGCCGATAGAATATCTTGATGTAACTTTTCGATATCCATAATGATAATTCCACGGACAATGGGATTGATGAGGAAAGTTGCGTGGACTGATGCAGTACATAAGTTGTTGATTTGTAAAAATAGGTTTCAGGTTGTGCGGGTTTACTGTAGCATAGGAGGATATCTGAAAACTATTAAGTATACCAAATTCTAATATACTCTAAAGGTCATTTAAACATCTGGGATGTGATTCAAACATAATTTGGTTTTTAAAACTTTTTAAAAGTTTTAAACTCTCTCATACATTACAAACTAATGAATCTTTCTGGACACGAGTAGACAATAAAAAAAATTAGTAGTTTGAAACACTAATACTTTTAAAAAATAGATACCTTTAAATAGTCCATTCCATGCATATGTATATCATTGGCACCTCTAAATACAAATGTATTACTTTGGAATAGATCTGTCAATCTAAACAGATTTCTACTTCATTCAACATACCCAGAATATATAGGGGGTTTTACTTAATAAAGACAGCTGTGGTATGAAAAATTTCCAATAATATTTTACATATTTTACATGGAAATAACTTCATTACAACTTTTAAAAAACAAAGTACTAATAAAAGTATTAGTAGGCATCTGTAAAAGGAAGGAAATTATATACAATGGAATTTGTTAAATAACTATGGGTTATATAAGATGTAATATGGAGAACTATTTCTGATGGTTGTTTTTTGATGATATAATTGTTTCAGAATAGATATCACTATTTAAAGATGGAGTTTTGTAAAAATAAGACTTTTATTAGTAAATATTTGAGATTATAGTAATTATAAACACCCTCCATAGTCATTGCTCCCCTCTTTAGGATAGATGTCCCATCGTCTAGTTAAAGCATCAGGTTTGCTGCCAAGATGGTCAGGTCGAAAGCAGATAATCATGTTGAAGGCAGATAGATATTCAGACCAGTGGGCCTGCTGACGGGTCAAAAGTTTTGTTGTAGAAAAGTATTCCTGGTTTTTGTGATCTGTTACAATGTCAATCGGAGTTCCCGAGCCTTCCAAATAGTGTCACCACGCTTTGAAAGCTGAAAAGATTGCCAGGAGTTCCTTATCATGAATGTCGTAGTTGAGCTCTGCTCCAGTAAAAGTCTGGGACAGAAAAGCCACAGGATGGACTTCTCCATCGGAGTCCTGGATAGACAGAATGGCTCCAAGCGCATAGTCGGAGGCGTCCATTTCAACAATGAGCGGGAAGTCTGGTTTCCAATGCAACAGAATAGGAGCTGAGGAAAAAGAATTTTTTAAAAGATTGAAAGCCTTTTGACACTTATCATTTAAATTCAATGGAGTATCCTTATGCATAAGATGGGTAAGGGGTACCGTGATGTCGGAATATCCACAGATAAACCGTCGGTAAAAATTGGCAAAGCTGAGGAAGGATTGTATATCTTTAACTTTTCAGGGTTCAGGCCAATCTTTGATGACTTGCACTTTAGTTTCGTCCATGCGGAGTCCATCAGGTCCCATAATGAAACCAAGGTATTCCATGGAGTCCGTGTCAAAAGTACATTTTTTACCATTCGCGAATAAACCATGTTGTCTGAGTCTCCGGAGAACTTCATGGACTTGTTTGTCGTGTTCTGCAGGATTCTCGGAGTAGATAAGAATGTCGTCCAAGTAAACAATAATGCATACATTGAGCATGTCGGAGAAAATGTCATTGATAAAATGCTGAAAAACAGACAGAGCATTGGTGAGTCCAAAGGGCATCACCAACCACTCAAAGGCCCCATAGCGGGTTCTGAAAGTGGTTTTCCATTCATCTCCCATGGCAATCCAGACCAAATGATAGGTGTGTTTGAGATCTATTTTGGTGTAAATCTGGGCATTCCGCAGAGCATCGAGCAGATCAGATATAAGTGGAAGTGGATACTTATCCTTTTTGGTGACAGCATTGAGTCCTCTAAAATCAACACATAGTCTAAGGGATCCATCCTTTTTTCTGACGAACAGAACAGGTGCTCCAAAAGGAGACTTTGAGGGTCTGATAAAACCTATGGACAAATGTTCATCCAGGAAATCACGGATTGTGGAAAGTTCCGTGGACGAGAGCGGGTAAATATGTCCTAGGGGTGACTGGGCGCCGTCTTCAAGATTGATTTTTAAGTTGTATTCTCTGTGAGGCGGAAGCCGGTCAGCTTTCCACTTGCTAAAAACATCCACGAAGTCATGATATTTCTTCGGGACACCTTCTAGGTCAGCAGCTTGCTCAGATTCGGATACCGGAGTTGAAAAACATCCAGTTGCTTCATCAATTTTTAAGTTGGTAGTGAACGCCTGGGACCCATCCATTTTTGTGGCCCTAATAAAAGCTGCAGCATTAATCAGAGAAATGGACGGAGGTGCCATGGGTTCCAGGGAAGCCATGGGTGCCGTAGGGATCACAGGAGTCCTCGAGACTGTAGGTGCCGGGAAGGCCACGGGTGCTGTGGAGGCCGTGACGGGTGCAGTTTCCTTGGCTGCCACGGGGGTCCAGAAAGTTATACTGTTAGCTATCCAGTCAATCAACAGATTGTAGTGGGTAAACCAGTTGTGTCCTAGGACCACCAAGCAACTTGAGTCTAACTGGGTCACATAGAAAGTGACCAATTGAGATGTTCCACACGGGAAACAGATGGGTAAGTCACAAGCTTGGGTAACAACTGAATTACTTGTGCCATCGAAGAGGCAGAGGCCGACAGGATTTATCAGATAAGTTGACAACAAATTTTTTTGTGTAAATTTTGTATCTAAAAAACAATGAGTTGAGCCGGAATCTATAAGAGCTGAAAAAATAAATAATGGAATCATATTAGACATAAGGTTAACAAAAAATGAATCAGAATGTGAAAGAGCAGATGCGTTGAGGCGAGTAAACTCTTGAATGTGCGGAGAGGCAATGCAACCCCAACCTGCGTGGAGTCCGCGGGGTTGCTTACTCTTTTTTCGAGTCAGAAGCCAGTTTGTCCTTTGACGGGGTTTCTGTGGAGGCCTTGGCTGTTCGACCCTTTGAAGAGTTTGCTTTTGCCAGCAGACATTCCAGGACTTGATGACCGGGTTTCCCACACAAGAGACAGAGGTTATTGTCCATGCGATGTTGTCTTTCCTGTGGGGTTAATTTGCCATCGGGTCCGAGTTTGCCTGAGAGGTTGGGTTTTCCGGCTTGCTTGCCGGACTGTTGACCCTTGTTATTGTCCTTGTTGTTGTTGTTGTTGTTGTTGTTGTTGTTGTTGTTGTTGTTGTTGTTGTTGTTGTTGTTGTTGTTGTTGTTGTTTGAAGACTTTTTATCGTTCTTCTTGTCGGATTGTGTGGAGTTTTGGTTGCTGGTTGATGAATTGTTGTTGTTGTTTTTATTGGCCGTGGACTTGTTTACTTTGTCTGCGGAGGTCTCGCAGGCAACTTCCACGCGATGTTCCCAATAACGTGCATCCGCATTTTGAGCTTTGAGGCACATATGGGACAGGGTTTTTGGCTTGCCATCTTCTTTTGAGACTTTGTCTTTTAAGGCGGGATGGCAGACCGGCATAGAATTGGTGGCGGAGAGCGGGATCGCCCCACTGACAACGAGCTGCAAGATTATTGAATTGGACAATATTGTGAAGGATAGGTCACATAGGAGGCGCAACTAAAGGCTCTAAGCCTTTCCCCTTAGCCGCTTTATAATTCCATTATTTCCTTTATGTTTTATATTTTTATTGTCCTTTCTATCACTCATAAATACAGGTCATACCCCCTTTTATTAGTTCAAGAGTCCATGTATGCTTGTGGGCACTCTCGCCCACAAGAAGTATGCACATGTCACAGTAGTAGTCACACGTGAGAAATTTAGACACTTTTCAAACCCGACAACCATCACCTGCACATGCAAGTACTGGTTCAGGGTCTTGTCTAAAACAAATCTTCACTCTATCTCTTTTCATAGATCTGTAGTAACTATACTTCGCACTGAACAGTCGAAGTCAGTTACTACTATTCGACTTGACTTCAAGCTCTTGCTTCGCGGGGTAAGAATATCCATCGTAGCTCACTTTCTTAGGATATTCTCTCTCTCTCGCAATATATAATTTCTCTTATCTACTTGGCCATCGGCCCAGCTAGCTATACAGTTGGATCGTACTGTAAGGTCAATCTGCCCTTGTAATTATCTACCGATCACACCTTAAAGGTTGATCGTAATCTACATCTTGACTACTTAAAACTACTAGTTGATTGTATTTTGTACTATTGCTAGTCGATAACAATCGCACATTGAGTGGTAAACTACTCGACCCTTTACAGTGGTGATCCGAGCTGGACCCTCATTCACTGCGATCTACACGTATAATCAACTAGTAGTATTATGACCTTAACCAGTGGCGGAACCACTTGAATTCCTACACCTGCAGGTGCCCCACGAACTAGAAAGGAATATCCCAGCTTAGGGCTACCCAGTAATGTCACGACACGAAAGTCATCTCTAATGACTCAAGAGACCAATACTGTCTTGGAGCCCTCACAAGGTGAACATGGGCTTCCCGCGAGTGATTCTGCTGGAACAAGCATGGATAACTCCTATTTTAAGTTGTCAGAAACTCTCAGACTCCTTACCACTTGATCAAACAGAAATGACACTGGTCTAAAATTTCCACCACCTCAAGTAATGCTGCAGAATCCCTTCAGGGGTCAGGTATATTTTGCTGAACCAGCAAATGACAAGTGGGATAAATACTACTCAGAACACATTGAAGAGAAGGAAGTTGACACAGTAGCTGCAGACTACTTAGACAGATACCCCAACATGCTGAAGGAGGTGTCTGTCTGGTTAGGCAGGTTGAATAGCATCGTGATCACTGATTCTTTCTTTTCCCAAACTGGTACTATAGATCAGCTAGCGGAGCAACTCCCCGAGTGGTCTGAGGAACTTGTCACTATTGATGTCGCCAGAAGAGGATGTATAAGGCTAGCATTATTCGAATGGATTCTTGACCTAGTGGCCATACACGATGACACGTTACAGATCTTACACGTGATCCTAGATCAGGGTGGAACAGTACCTAAGGTGGATTACTGGTATCTTTATACGTGTACACTGGAAAGATCCCTATATGAAGCTTCTCCAAACCTCCCATTCACCTACCACAGCCTGCAACATAGGCTCATTCACTGCCGTGAGAAATGAGACAAGTTGTTCATGGAAGTTCTCCACTCGTATGACAATAGTACCCAGGTACCTGCTTCCCCGGCTCACATGTCCGAAACCTTCATTTGAGATCTCCAAGGATCCCCTGGCACTAGCTTTCTGCACTCTCTCAACTGTAAATCTATCCTCGAGAGTTTTCCCCAGGATACGAGGGAGGAGATCTTGGGAAGACTCCACGAAAAATCTATTGTGCCCGTTCCTTCTGGCCAGTGGAATCAAGACCCTTGGCATATCACCCCAGGATGACTGCAGACCAGGAACTTCAAACAGACCACGAAGGAACGAAGAGCCAGATACTCCCCACCGTCGAGTTGCTTTTGGGTCTGAAGTAGCTTCCCCCTTTACGACAGTTAGTCACTCCAACATCCCTATTAGATCCATCGCAAATCGAAACCATTCTTCCTTTGCTACCACCTTCGTTGAAGGAATCACTGGACAAATACCTGGGAGGGGAACTTCTTACCCAAACAACACTCTCCCACCTTTGCCAATTTAACGGGCCCCCTTCTTTCCCCCAGGAGGACTGCCCGGGGATTCTTCTGATGGATCCAGCGATTCAAACCACAGAAGAGACTGGGACGAGAGAAGGCGAAACCTGAGAAACCCAGGAGGCCCAGCAGGTACTAATAAGAACACTAAGAGTGCCACTCCTGAGGCCGAAACTGGGAAGTTGACTTTGAACACCAATGATCTCTAAATCAAATGGTCAGATCTCCAAGAATATGACGGCTCACGATCTACGGCACTGGACTACATAATGGACGTTATGAGCTTGTCAGAAATCTCAGAATCCATGACAACGATTCTAGGCATTACTCTTCCTAGATGACTCAAAGGAAAGGTGAAAGTCTGGTGGACTACTCTGGATCATGAGCATCGCACTGAATTTAGTCGATCGCACAGGTCCTTCCTTTGGAGCATAGTCGAAGGGTTATTGGGTACATGATGGTGTGAATCCTTGTCCTTAGAATGGGAAGAAATGAGGTTTCACCAGCCCCACCACGACCGTGAAACCCCCGTGCAGTATATTCAAAGAAGAGTTAAACTCTACAGATTTCTATACAGATTCTACCAAGAAAAGGAAGAGGAGACTCGCCGGTTAATACTTACCCTGCCCATGGAATGGTTATACTTAATACAAGGGCAAGCCATCGATGACGTCATGAGCCTCCAAGCACACGACGAAGACTCCCAGAGCAGGAAGGACTGATCCTACATGAGGGAAATGACACGGGAAGCTCTTTGTGAAGAGTGGTATAAGTTCTGACTGTTCTATATACGAAGAAATGAGTAGAATGGGAAGATGGATGATTCGAGTTGAGGCCTCTACTGCTATAGTTCGAGGCCTGAAGTGTTAGATAGTTCAGATATTGCTACCTATGTAGTAGCTGACACGTTACCCTGATCACCACTCATAGTAGACCTAGTTTATGTCTTATGAGTGGTGGTTCTTGGGTAAAAGTGTGTCTGAGTTTCATTTGGCACCGAGTGCACCCACAAGTATACACAATGCTTCGAACTAATGAAGTATGCAATATTCGAAGAATATAAAAGATAGAAAAATATGAATAGAATGTGTAAAATATAAATAAAATAAAAGGAGTGTTTTACCACAATGAAACTGTGGTAAAAGCATACTCCTCACACTCTTCTTTGAGAGGAGCGACAAAAGGAGTAGCACTAGACCCCCCAAGGAGTGTTGGATTTGTGGGAGCGCAGAACACTTCAAAATTGACTGTCCTCACTCAGGTAAAATGGCTCACTATGTCTCGTTGAATCTATGCTCCAGGCAGAATCCTTTGGAGGAGGTGGAGGAGCAAAGACTATATGAGGCAGTTTATGGACTAAGTACAGGAACGTGAGTATATAATGTCAAAAGCGAATCAATTTTCATTCCTGCTTATACTGCTACCCCTGAAGATCACAAAAGAATTGAGAGGCCACCTGGAGACGAGGAACCCCGGCATGGGGAAGTATACATTTCTATATCTCATGAGGATTTTGTTGAAAGGGGTGATTGTTTGGAAGTGCACTGTCAGCACCGCAAAGGTCTGTCAGGGCTTAAGAATTCCTCAAACAACATACTGCCATTGATTGAAGAAATCACGGATGAGGAAATGTTTATCGATCGGGTTGCCTGCCTTAATGAGCAATATCTAATAAAGGACATAAGAAACGATACGGAGGAGGAAACCTTTCCTTTCGACCCCGGACTTCCTCCCAACCTCTTGATTGGTGACAAATCAGACTCTGAGGGGGAAACAGATGTGAACATCTCGAACAGATGACTCTGTCGGAATGCTAAACTAGCCCTTAGAAAAGAGGTGAAATGACCTAGAATACAATATCCCCAATCCAGTAAGCTAATGAAAGAAGACACCTCAATCATATACCAAAAGAGGGAGCCATCTGGAGGATATTCTAGTGTTGGCGTTTCAGCACTACATATACTTGGAGGAGTAGGGGATCCCGATTGGGAAGAACCAATCAAAATTAGACTGGATACCGGAGCTGATTTGTCCCTCATGTCAGAGGAATTCTACCAAGAACTGAAGGATCAGCCTAAGCTGAAGCAAGGACTTAAGCTGCGATTAATACAGCTTACCAGGAGTGCCTGAGTACTGGGTTATATTAACGTTCCCGTCTACCTTAGGGACAATAAAGGAACCCTGCTGCGATTTAACACGGAAACCTACATAGTATGAGGGATGACCGTACCTATCCTCTTAGGAGAAGACTTCCATATCAACTATGAGATAGGAACATTGCGAGACCAACCCCTGGGATCAAGACTAATCCTCCCTGGGAGAGCAGGATTCATTCCTGCCAGCTCCTCCAATGAACCAGTCCTGTTGACCTTTTCAGTCAACAAGATCTCTCTGGAAGACGAACTAATCACGCCGACTAATCTGACATCCAAACCCGACAAGGGCATGCATGCTGAGAGAGTCGTGAGAGCCCTAGAAGATTGCACAATAGAGCCCGAGGCGGTTAGGTTAATACCCATCTTTACCAGGGACCTAGAGGATGGGGAATGGATCGTGGAGGGCATAGTTTTACAGAACAAAGATGGGACTATCCTCGCCGCTCCCACGACTGCTATCTCTAAAGAAAAGGGTGTGGTGCCACTGGCTAATCTGACCTTAACTCCTCAAACTATCAGAAGAGGAGAGATCGTAGGTCTGATTCACGATGCCCGAGCCTGGGCCCAAAAGCCTCGATCCCGAGTGGAAGAGGAATCGATGTGAGTTGCAAGCTCGAAGATTGCCCACTTCATAGAAAGCATCTCCAAACTGGAAGCAGATAACACCTCCAGTCCCCAACCATCTATGGTATCCTCAGGGAATGAGACGGTAGATGACTTTGATCCCACAGGCCCAAAGACTTCAGAAGTTCCTTCCTTGGAGAAGCTCTCCTTGGAGGATCTGCATAAATTGGTCAACTTAGGACCTGATGTTATGCCTCGCCTTAGCTCAATATTGACTAAGAATGTGCAAGCGTTTGGAGTTGATGGAAGACTGGGCCAGGTAGACAGCAAGGCCACTATCCCGCTGAAAACTGATGTGCAACCAGTGTCTGTACCGATGTTTCCAATTTCCCCTGCCAACAGGAAGGTCATAGATGAGCAAATGAACACCTGGTTCCAACAAAAAGTCATCGAGCCTTCAAAAAGCCCTTGGGGAGCACCTGCCTTCATAGTCTATCGTAATAATAAGCCTCGCGTGGTCATTGATTATCGAAAACTGAACAGCCTTACTATCCCAGACGGGTTCCCCTTGCCCTGACAATCAGAAATTATGCAAGTGCTCTCGGGATCCAACATTTTATCCTCATTCGATGCCCTAGCTGGTTTTACCCAACTAGAAATGCTGGAGGAAGACCAACACAAAACAGCCTTTCGATCACATTGAGGACTATGGCAATTTAGAAGGATGCCTTTCAGATTGAGGAATGGACCTTCCATTTTCCAGTGAGTCATGCAAAACATGCTGGCACCCTATCTGTGGATATTCTGTCTAGTCTACATAGACAATATAGTAATCTTTTCCAAGACCTGGGAGAATCATATTGAACACCTGGATCGAGTATTACAAGCAATAATTTCAGCTGGCATCACTCTTTCTCCCAAAAAATGCTATGTAGGCTACAACTCTATTCTCCTTTTTGGACACAAGGTGTCACAGTTAGGTTTTTCGACCCACCAAGAGAAAGTATGAGCCATATTGGAACTAGCAACCCCAACTAAGGTGTCTGAGCTTCAACGTTTTCTGGGTATGGTATTGTACTTCTCGGCTTACATACCCTTCTACGCATGGACTGTATACCCGCTCTTCTCGCTACTCAAAAAGGGCACGCGATGGTCTTGGGGAGTAGACCAGGAATGAGCCTTTAACGATGTCAAGGCAGCCCTGAGCTCTTCTCCAGTTCTAGCACATCCCGCGATCGGAATGCCCTACCGTCTCTACATGGATGCCTCTGACTTCACCCTAGGCTGCTGTCTGCAGCAAGTGCAAAAAGTGACTCTACAGGATCTAAAGAACACGAAGATCTATACCCAAGCGAAATCAGCATTCGAGACCCATTTTAAGACCAAGGTTCCCGAGATCACTTGGATGGACTCCTGGGTGAAAACATTTGAGGATACTTGCATTACAGTAGAGCGGGTTATCGCTTACTGGAGTCATACCCTCAAAAAACCAGAACGCAACTATTCAGCCACAGAGTGGGAAGCATTAGCTGCTAAGGAAGGCCTGGTTCATTTTCAACCATTCGTGGAAGGGGAGCACGTACTCCTCATCACGGACCATGCCGCTTTACAATGGGTCAGGTCACACCTTCAGAAGCTACTATGTCAAGGAACCGAAATCCCCAAACGCTGTAGCTACCCCTTCACATTTCTTCATTGGAGAGAAGGGACTGTTGTATTTTTGCGATTTGGACTGGAAAAGTCGGATCTGTGTTCCTAACAATATGACAACCACAATTCTAAAGCTGATACATAATAATCCCTTTGAAGGAGCTCACACAGGAGGGTGTAGAGTATTCCTGCTCATGAAAGACTGCTTCTTCTGGCCTAGAACGTTACAGGATTGCACGGTGTATGCTCGCAGTTGTGACACCTGTCAGAAGACGAAAATCGATCACTCCGCACCGCAGGGAGCCCTCAGACCAGCTAATGTACCTTTTAAGCCATTCAAAGTAGTCTCCATGGATCTCATAACTGGATTGCCAACTTCCAGCAGTGACTCTTACTCGGCCATTTTTGTGGTGGTCGACAAGCTGACAAGCTTCGTTATCTGTGAATGCACTTTTTCTAACTTGTCCGCCGAAGGATTCGCACAGATCTTCGTAAACCGAGTGGCGTCTCCTTTCGGACTACCCTCCAGGATTATCTGCAATAGAGACAAAAGGTGGACCTGTAGGTTCTGGAGGGAAGTTTGCAAGATATATGGAACCGCTCTAGCCGTCTCTTCTTCTCACCACCCTCAGACAGACGGGCAGACAGAAAATATGAATGCCACCCTTGAACAAATGCTGAGGGCTTACTGCTCATCAGCCAAGGAAGAATGGTCGAAATGGATTGGGATAGTAGCCAACACTTACACCTCCACCGTTCATAGTTTGACTAGCTACGCTCCCGCCTTCCTCTTAATGGGGTACCTACTGAGGGGAATGTCCAGGGTACTAGGAGGAGATGATCCTATAGTCCCCAGGAAACTGTCTGAAAGTCCTATGATGGACTCATGGATCGTGGAATTGGAAAGTCACTGACAAATGGCAAGGGACTGTGATGTATTAGCCTTATTTTAATACTATTTTCCGAAAAAGGAGTCCAATGCTCTATCAAAATGTGCAAATACTCAATTCACTGCAAGGTAAAATAATTTAAGTATTTGATATTAATCAGTGGCAGCCTAAATAGACTTAGAACCCCTGAAGTCAAGAGTTTACTTGAGTATATGCACCCTACTTCACAAAGAAGGTTTTGAGAGCTGCTTGTGCAAGCTTGTTCTTTTTCTGTAAAAACACTACTAAAATATGAATAACAATTCACTGATTCTGAAACTAGATTCGACTTCGATTCTAGCTAGTTTATATATATTTTATACTATTTATCAAACAGTAAAAATATTTATAAACAGGTCAAAAGATTAGATATAGAATAAAACACTATTTGGCTAATATATGCTTTATTTACACTAACCTACAGGGTCTACTGTGATACTAACTTATCAGGATCTTAATGTAGTCTTAAGGATTTTGCAAGAATATTCTCAGTATTTATTTATGCCAAAAACCGGGTAGAAATTAGAATATATGTATTTCTAATCTCAATATAACCTAAAATATTTATTACTTTAAATGATAACCAACAACTCAACTAGAGGTGGATAAGTAATAAAGGATAGCCAGCTACTCAACTAAGAGGTGGCAAAGGGAACAATTGATATGTTGATTTATTGTTTATTGATTGATAACCAACAGCTCAACTAGAGGTGGTTAAGGGATTCTGAGTTAGCTTAGGTCAGCAGCTCAACTAGAGGTATGTATGTATTTGTCCAACAGCCCAATTAGGGGTGGAATATAACTGCTGCTGCAGTGGCACACTGATGTGGCTGGTTAAGATGGTTATGATGAGTTATATTTCAGTGGTGGAGCAGAGCTCCTTATATACAGTAAAATCTGAGACATGGGAGAATGTTCTAGCTACTTGTTTTACCTATTTTTAGCTATTTTACCTGGAATCTGCTGGAATATTCCAGGAGTTTCTACTACTTTCCATTGTAGCATATATGCTGATGTAATGTTCTCATGTGTCGCGAAGTTGCTGATCTTCGTGCACACTGATTACATAATTTTCCCGTGCGTGTCACAATGTTTCCATATGTGTGACGTTATTATTATTCAGCCGTTTTGTGACAGCTGAGTCGTGTTTGTGACAACTTGTCGTGTTTGTGACAACTTGTCGTGTTTGTGACAACTTGTCGTGTTTGTGACAACTTGTCGTGTTTGTGACAACTTGTCGTGTTTGTGACAACTTGTCGTGTTTGTGACAACTTGTCGTGTTTGTGACAACTTGTCGTGTTTGTGACAACTTGTCGTGTTTGTGACAACTTGTCGTGTTTGTGACAACTTGTCGTGTTTGTGACAACTTGTCGTGTTTGTGACAACTTGTCGTGTTTGTGACAACTTGTCGTGTTTGTGACAACTTGTCGTGTTTGTGACAACTTGTCGTGTTTGTGACAACTTGTCGTGTTTGTGACAACTTGTCGTGTTTGTGACAACAGTCACATGTTGTGACGAATGTCACCTTTTGTGACGAATTTTCCCGCGCATTGTGCAATAAGCGCCAGATGGCTGACTTAGAGGAGATTGGGTTAAAAAATCGGAAACACCTAAAAATACATAACAGGGACTCAATCGCCCGAGCACAAGAAACCCAAGCTCGATCCTACAACAAGCATCGAAAACCAGTTGAGGAAATCTTGGAGGGGGATCTAGTATTAGTCAACCCCCATTCCTTAGAATTGGTAGAAATTAAGGGTAGTGGAAGGAAACTAATCCAAAGATGCATCGGACCATTTCAGGTCCTGGAAAAAATTAATCCCCAAGTCTTTAGACTCAAAATACCCCCAGAGTACCAAATGCACCCCATCATCAATCGAGCCCACCTTAAGAAATATCACTCGTCCCCAGAAGTGTTTGGCCCTAGGGAACTACTCAAGAACCCCAGAGAGCTAAGTTCAAACGAGGAAGAATACAAAGTCGAAGCCATTACTGGCCACATGAAACTTCGAAATTGTCTGCTTTTTCGAATCAGGTGGAAAGGCTATGGACCTGAGGAGGACTCCTGGCTAAACAGCACTGACCTCCAAAACGCCCCAGCTCTACTCAGAGCGTACAAGATGCTGCATCGGATTTGATGACGGGTATATGCAGTCTCACCAAGAACCTGGAACCACTTCCCTTCTGAGAATGCAGTCTATTTTCTTTACTCTACTTGACAATCAACTCTAATTTTAACTTTCATTTCCTTTTTCCAAAATTCAACTTCGGTCACCTCGCCTTCACTCCACGACCACCAACCTCTAGTCTATCACCTCCTCACCTCATGCCAGTAACCGAGCGGAGTCCTAATCCCTAAGGATACAAAAGATGTAAAGTCGCTTAAGAATCTCCGCCCTCTCTTTACCTTCAACCACTACCATCACACAACACCTGTACGACCTGCAATCATAACATGTCCCAACCACCTCTCTCGAAGTCCAAATTCCCGAAGTTCAAAAGGATCCCACAAACACCCACCACTGAGCAGCTATGGAATCCTGCCACCACCTCCTCAGGACCGCCTCACACTGAAATAGTCGAGCGCCCTTTCTCTTACCGTGAGGCCTCCACCTCTAATTCCTCAAGCTATTCCTCAATACACTGGGGATCAGCAGAGACTACTTCAAGAGTTGTTCACAATTCTCAAGGGTCACCTTGCACCGAAATGGTCGAGACACCCACTCCTTGTAATCAGGCCCCTCCCTCCAGATATTGGAACCTAAAGGACATCCCTTGGGATGGACCCTCCGCTCGAGCCTGGGGATCAACAGAGACTACCTCGAGGGTCGTCCATGATTTTGAAGGGCCACCTCGCACCGCAATGGTCGAGACACCCACTCCTTGTAACCAGGCCCCTCCCTCCAGATGTTGGGACCTAAAGGACATCCCTTGGGACAGACCCCCCGTTTGAACCTCCCCATCCCCTCCACCCGAGGAAGTAGCCCGGAAACGTCGCGAAAAGGAGGAGCATCATGCCTGAAACCAACAGGAGCTCAGGGAACTTAAAAGAAAGAGGAGAGAGAAGTTCATGCAAGATCGGATAGCCAGGGGAGGAATGGAAGGAGTACCCTCAAAAGCCCAAAGGAGAGAGAGCAGGATTCGGAAGGGCTATGCCCCTATCACACCAATTCTCCCTCCCCCAGGGAAGAAATGGGGGTATTTCGTAGAGACCAAGGAGAGTGATAACGGAACCCCCCTGCATACGTGCCGCTGGAGCTAAAAGCCGGAAAGGGAAGGATGGTACTACCTTTTACGATTGGGAACTGGTCAGATGGATTAAACTCCAAAGTATCAAGCTGACTCGAGGAGATGAAAAGGAACCACCCTCAGGGGCCAATCCTCCTCAGGGACCAGCACAGAAAAGGTTTCGGGTGGGCCCCACCAACTCTTCTTCAGACTTGGAGGATAGTGACACCACCTATCCACGATACGGGGCGAAGTATCTGGGGGAGGACTCGTTCGAAGGGTTCTTGCTACCAAAGCCCATACACTTCGTCTCTAGTGATCCAAATCAAAGGGAACTTAAACCAACTGTCAGCATATGGCATGGGTATCGACCAAACAAGATCTCAACCGCCATCGCCATGGAAATCCCCACCCAACCCTCTCCCACACCTCCCCCTCTATCCATTCCCACCCCAGAGTTACAGGAGCGTGTGCCACCACAGCTATGAGATTCCTTGGACCATCCCCCGAACCTTCAGCTTTCTATGCCTGCCACTACCCACGAGCTGTCGACAGCTCCATACCAATCAGAACAGGCCTGCGACATTGTAATGCTCGACCCTCCAATCGTTGAGCCACCCTCCACGTCTATTCCCTTGAGCGAAAAGGCCCGCGGGACACAAAGAGTCTCCCATCCAATCAAACTGGAGGTCCCAGAGACAGTGATAAGCAGGGATGAGGCTGACGGCAACATTTGGGTGCGAATAGCAATCAACTACCACTCGGCACAGTTCACCATCAGCAGGGTCCTAAGTCAGCTACTGCCCGTGCTACAGCCACCCTTGCTAGAAGGGAAAGTAAGCAATTGCAGAGGACTCGCATCACTGGAAGAGACCATGGTCGACTTTTACCTGCTTATAAATGACATGGCAGAGGCGGAGAAGCTGAAAAGCATCGTTTCAGGGATCAAGCTGTCACCATTCAGACAGCTGTCGGTGAACTTCCCTTGCACCCCTCCCGAGACTTCAATCTCTACCCCCCTTACCGACCTTGTCAATCTACTTGAGGAGTTACTTCCTGCTAGTGACAACTGGATAAACCCTGATTGCGTGACCACAGACAGTACCACTCCCCAGCAGACGGCACCTCATCTCCTTTCATGACTGGACCTCAACCCAGCTGACAGGATTCGCCTCATCATCAGGATGTGACAAAAATTTTTTATGGCCACTGGGTATCCATGGTGCACAAAGTGGAACAACTGTCTCCCAACTCTCGTGACTTGAAGCTCTGTGAGATTGTAGGTCCCCTCCATAACAAGTGGGAGGAATGGGGTCAAGCGATACTACAGCTAGGGGGTTCCGACAAAGAAGCATGGGGAGGAGTCCCCAGTAGGCTACAAGACTTTGCATGACATGGTCCTCCGAACTGGGGGGGCACTGTGAAGGATAGGTCACATAGGAGGCGCGACTAAAGGCTCTAAGCCTTTCCCCTTAGCCACTTTATAATTCCTTTATTTCCTTTATGTTTTATATTTTTATTCTCCTTTCTATCACTCATAAATACGGGTCATACCCCCTTTTATTAGTTTGAGAGTCCATGTATGCTTGTGGGCGCTCTTGCCCACAAGAGGTATGTACATGTCACAGTAGTAGTCATACGCGAGAAATTTAGACACTTTTCAACCCCGACAACCATCACCTGCACACACAAGTACTGGTTCGGGGTCTTGTCTAAAACAAATCTTCACTCTATCTCTTTTCATAGATCTGTAGTAACTATACTTCGCACTGAAACAGTCGAAGTCAGTTACTACTATTCAACTCAACTTCAAGCTCTTGCTTCGCGCAGTAAGAATATCCATTGTAGCTCACTTTCTTAGGATATTCTCTCTCTCTCGCAATATATAATTTCTCTTATCTACTTGGCCATTGGCCCAGCTAGCTACACAGTCGGATCATACCATAAGGTTGATCCACCCTTGTAATTATCTACTGATCGCACCTTAAAGGTCGATCGTAATCTACATCTTGACTACTTAAAACTACTAGTCGATTGTATTTCGTACTATTGCTAGTTGATAACAATCGCACATTGAGTGGTAAACTACTCGACCCTTTACAAATATAGTCTGTGATGCACTGCATGTCCTTCATATGAAGATTGGTGAGACTGTTCTCAGCTTCTCCTGTCAGGTCATCCGGGCCAAAGTTGGTTTCAAGCTCCTCAACAACAGCATCCCAATCCTCGAGCCAAAGTGGCTCTTCCTCGGAAATTCCACTAAAAGCCGGTTCGAACCATTTCAACGTGGATCCCAACAAATATGAAAGTGCATAGTTGACTTTTCAGGAATCTGTGGAGAATGCAGCAGATTGATCGCGGAAATTGAAGTGACATTGCATGAGGAAAGTAGAGAGTTTGTTTGGGTTGGAACCTGTAAAGGGTTCCGGAGCATTGACTTTTGACCGTGGAGGTTCTTGTTCCTTTTTCTTTCGTTCTTCGAGCAGGTGCGTCATAAAGTTATCTATAGTGCCTGCTAAAAACTCAGAAGTAGGGTCCCCCAAGTGCAGTCATTCGAATGGTGGAGGATTTTTGACACCTTTGCCCTTGTTGGAGGCCACGGACTCGTCCTCATGCTCGGATTCATCCTGGTTTTCCAGGACTTCTTTGATACGGGCTTCTTCCATGGCTTCTGACTGGTTCGCAAGCATCTGACTGGTATACAAGGTTAACAGGGAATGAAGAGTTGACGGTCCAGGTAATGATGCCTTAGTCAGAAAATACTGTTAGGATACGTACAGGGTGGGTCTCCAGAGAAACCCACGGAATATCCGGTAGGACTTGGCTTCAGTTTATAGGCTGCGCCCTTGCTAGATCGTGTCGTCCAATTTCAGACAGGCAGACAGGAAGCCTGGGGAGTCCGGGCGGGGGTCGTGGGTGTGAAGAGTGGTATAAGTTCTGACCATTCTATGTACGAAGAAATGAGTAGAATGGGAAGATGGATGATTCGAGTGGAGGCCTCGACTGCTATAGTTCGAGGCCTAAAGTGTTAGATAGTTTAGATATTGCTACCTATGTAGTAGCTGACACGTCACCCTGATCACCGCTCGTAGTAGACCTAGTTTATGTCTTACGAGTGGTGGTTCTTGGGTAAAAGTGTGTCTGAGTTCTATCTGGTGCCGAGTGCACCCACAAGTATACACAAAGCTTCAAACTAATGAAATGGTACAATATTCGAAGAATATAAAGGATAGAAAAATATGAATAAAATGTGTAAAATATAAATAAAATAAAAGGAGTGTTTTACCACAATGAAACTGTGGTAAAAGCATACTCCTCACAGTGGGTCGGGGGGTCGTAGGTCGAAGGTCATGGGTCGAGGGGTCGTGAGTCTCGAGATAGGTGAGAGAGGTAGATGCGCTGGAGCCCGTGGGCTCCGACTAGTGTGAGCGGTGTGATTCAAGTAGGAATTTAGAGCGGAAAATGTATTAGATTACTGGGGGGAATCTAACCCAATTTTCTGACTGGATTGTATGTACAACATCTGCCAGTTTAAATAGACCATGGAGTGAATGTCATACCGAATCCAGTAATAATGAAATGAAATGAGCAAAACATAAAACGGGAATAGTAAACACCAAATTGGTGTTAGGAACGGGACAGAACAGAGCAGAGTCCAAATAGTGACAAATCAAAAACCATAACAGGAAACGGAGCAGGAGTGGAGTCCGAATCGTGACAGGTCATTTGACTAAAATGGGAACGGGGCTCTGTTAGAGAGGTGACAGGTTTTCTGAGCGGGGTCCGGTGACTGACGCGCAGGACAAGGTCAGAAATAGACAGAGACAAAGTCCGGTGGGTTTTCCGGTGACTGAAACACAACATAACGAAGATGAACGTAGATGAGTCTGACGTACAGAGTCCAGTGGGAATTCCGGTAAACTGATAATGGGTGCATATAGGGCACGGGTGCGTATAAGTTAGTGCCCAGAGTCCGGGTGGGATTTCTGGTCATAACACAAACTACTTCTTAAACAAAGCTTCCTCACACATTCCATCCCCTTTGCACTTCTGAGCTGGTTGGGGTTTTGGTTTATTTAGAGGGAAAATGTGGGGCTCTTGAGTGTCTGGTTCACTACCTTCACTAAATTCTGGCCAATGCTACATGAAAGTATGTATAAACATTAATCTATATCATATTTTGAAATTGAGAGTAAAATACCTAATATTCAGTATCCTCAGGTCCAGGAATATGACATTCATTCCAAGAGTAGGGAATATAGACTCCATTTATTCTGATGATTACCTGCATCCAATCCCCATGGTTGAAAGCTGGTAGGCCCTGCTGCTTTTGAAGTCTCAAACATTTCATGTTCAAGAAATCCAATGGCTTCTTTGTCAACATATATGGCAGTGAATGGTGGTACCTGGCTATACTATATAAGCTACAAGTGCTTCAATAGGTCTTGAAATAGTTATGTATCTTTGGGAAGATCCTCAAAAGGTGGGTCATAAGGGGATAATTGGGTGTAGGACTGTTTCAGGATAAGAAGAGTCATTGCATGGGCTGCAGGTACTTGTTGGATCCATTTATCCTTGTTCCTTGGATCAGAGTCTAGGTTCATATACAGCCAAAAATGTGTCATGGCAATTTGTATTGGAGAGAGATTTCCGGAAAACAATATGACATAGTTTTTTAAGGTAGGTGGATTCAGCCTTCAACTCTGACATAGCCTTTCCAGTGTACAGGTAATCCAAAGCAGAACATTCTCTTCTAACTTGTTTTGGTATCTTCACCAGCTTGTTAAGCAATGGAAGGTGAGGTTTCAGAAGAGTATCAAACATTGGAGATGATGGATAATGAAGGTAATTTAAGATCTTGTCCTCTTCATGTGGGAATGAGCACACCAAATCCCATTTTCCCAACTATAAAAGTCAAACTTGAGTTATTTTAATAACTACAAATAATTTAATTTAATTTTTGTGATATTCTAGTTTGGGAAAATGGTTCTGAGTATGTTTTATTGTGGTCTCAAATTGTACTGCAATTCTACTCTCCTTGTCTGTCATCCCCTGCTTGGTATCCTTCCAGACATCCTTGACCTCTGCTTGTTCTTTGATCCCTCAGATTCACCCTCACACTTGTTCTCAGCTCCAGAATGTGCTAAGTATTTGTCAACTTGGGGTGCAAAGGTGTAGCATATGGTGAAGCCAAGTCCTTTCTGTCCCTGGCAATATTCTGAAAGCTCCTAGAGTATTTCCTGGAAAGCCCTCAGACTAGTACCTGGAAAGTTCCCAGTAAATCTTGTACTTTATAGAGTTCAGAGTTAAGCCACCCACACTATGTATGTGAAGAAGTACTGTAGGGGGGACTCTAAGTCAAGATTCAAACTGAAGAGAAGTGATATACAGGATATATCTTTTGTACTAGTAAAGGACAAGGTGAAATACTAAACTGGAGCAAACAAGTTACAAGTGGAATAAAGAATTATAGAGAGAGCAAAAGGAATCAGGACAGTGTTAAGCTTGGGGCTTATGGGTTGGTCTCTGGAGAAACCTGCAGATATTCTGGGGAAGGACATGGCTTTAGCTTATGTGCTGCACCCTTTCAAGATTGTGTTGTCCAAATTCAGACAGGAGCAGACTGAGTTACAATGGAGATCACTTGTAGGAGGTCTGAAAACAATATCTAACAGGCACTAGGCTACAACAAACTAGGGTTATGGATGCACAGTTCTCACTTGATAGACTTGATCCACCCCCACCCCAACCTGTGATGTATTGCTTTTGTTGAGAATCCTTAAGTACTTGCAGTGACTTAAAGACAACAACTATGATATATGAAAGAGCTGAGTGTATTAGTAGTCTATTAATTTAGGGTTCTTATTTGTAAGTATTTAAAGGTAGAATAGAATATGGGAAAGGGAGTGAATTAAGGTAAGTCACATTAATGACAAGGAGAATTCTCACTAACCTGAGAAAGGTAATATCCCGTAAACCTGGAACATGTGAATAAGATGTATGAATGCAAATGGGATTATACTGTGTAGTTTAAGATGGTTCAAAAGGCTTATATTTCATAATTCAGCTCTGCTGTTTATATACATAAAATGATGCTGTGCAACTGCACATTACTATGTATAAAAATCATGGCTGCTATGCAATGACTGCACATGACAGAATATAGTGTAGCTGCACATAACTGTGCATGCACAGTTACAATTGTCTTAAACTAATTTAGCTAAGAAAAGATATACATCTTGAGTATGGACTTTGAAAGGTTGTTGGGATCAACCTCACTTCAGTCAGTAACAGACAGGACAAGAGTTTCTCTATTGTAGATGGTAGAAGATAGAATGTACAATATGTTCCACGACTTCTAGTGTAAGAGTCGAGCCAATATATACCTATGGATAGAACAATAACGTTGCGAGAACAAAGGGATGGAACAATAAGGGATAGAACAATACAAATGGATGAACAATACAAATCAAGTTTCTGATCAAGACGGAGATGGAAAATGAAAGATCTCGATCGTGATGGAAAGACAATGGGAGAGCGATCGGATCGGAGAGGCAATCGACGGAGTGATGGTTGTAGGCCAATGTAAGCGTATGTGGTAATGCGACCAGGATTACAGACTTCCCATATTCTCTAGACACTTACTAAGCTGTGATCCAGTTTGTTCCTGATTATGTTTTGACATGTATATGTTCACTTGATATTGTGTTTTGGTACCTGTTCTCATATCAACTTGACCCATATACTCCAGAATGGTTAATCCTGTTATTTTCTTGTTTACATGTCTTGTCTTTTTGTTTCAGCAGATTAGTAGTACAATAATGAATTAGTCTATATAGTCTATTAATCTTTTTAACCACAATCCAATCAGTATATTGACTTAGAGCTACAACCTATCTCCTCAATACACTAAGCTAAACTATGAAACTTGACACCAGTGTATTGTCAGAACCCCTGGGTATCCCAACTCTCTGACCAATCATGTACTTTCAGACTTTCTAGGATAACTGTACATACCCCTGTCTGAAGCTAGGACCCAATGATCATACAAAAGCACAGCACATGAGATGAAGCCAAGTTCTATCTGCCTTGGAACTTCTACAGGTTTTCCCCATGCCCTTGTTCACTCCTGCCCAGTAAGGCCTGAGCTTAACATATATCCCTTGTATCCTTGTATATCTCTGGATTGTTATTAAAATAACTCCTCTATCTATATATACATGGAGAAATAGTATTTGCAATCCAATCTGAATATTGTGTTACATTACATTACATTTAAACTTACTTCTCTCTACAGAAAACCACCCATTCCCTTCCTATTTTGGCCCATTGAATACCTTCAGATTTCCTGAGCTGCAGCTTCATTCCTCTTCTAATCCTATTCCTGGCCCATCCTGAAGCCACAAATTCATTTGAAATTAGGACAGCTGCATAGTTTGTAATGGTGCAGCATATCAACTGAAGCCAAGTCCCACCCATTCACAATCTTTGCTCCTTGGTTTAGTACTTGACTTAAGGTCTCTATAGTATATTTTATTCTCAGCTGATCTCACTTCCAACATCCTGGCCATATCCAGCCTCCATCACCTATATGTATAGTCCAATCACTAACTAGATACATATAAAGCTGTACAAGGCAGCAATATCATTGTAGACTCATGATCAATATCATCCAACCTCTCTTTTTGACCAAACTCAGCTGATTTAATAGCAATATTCAATGTTTGGTATATATCTAGTGCAACATCACCAAGTAGACTGCTTATATACATACTGTCTAAGGCAAATAAATCATCATGGGCTTGGACTGACATTATTCTGCCCATTCACTGGAGGCACCCCAATGTTTTTGGAGTTTGAAAACCTTCCAAAAATCTTAATATTTGGCCAAACTTTTCTAAGAATTCTTTGAACTGATAAATTGTTTAAAATTTTTAAGTTTTAGTAGGATTTTCCAAAGTGGGAAATCATATCTGAAAACCTTAAAAATTTGTATCAAGAAACTCTGACTAATGATGTTTCCTCAGATTTTCTAATGCAAATATTTAAAGTTTTCAGATATGGTTTTCCAGTTTGGAAAATCCTACTAAAACTTAAAATTTTCAATCAATTTATCAGTTCAAAGAATTCTCAAAAAATTTGGCCAAATAGTAGGATTGTCAGAAGGTTTTTTAACTCCAAAAACCTTGAGGTGCCTCCAGTGATTCCTTATCCTAGTTGTATTTTGTATTTGGGCCTTTTTGATTTACACCTGAGTCCTTTACATATATCCTCTAACAAAAAACCTGATTTACCATTATATATATTTAAGGCCTGTCCATCTTAGATTTTCACAGATACTAGTGCTCCAAAGCAACAAATTCTCACAACTCATACAGAAGTGTAGAGTAACTGGAAAGAAAAAAATAACAAATAGGAATGGATTAATAGAAAGGCTAATCAGAGTCTCAACAAGGAATATAATGTGATTTGGATAGGAAGTGTAGAAGTTGACTGCCAGAGACTCAAAATATTTCAAACTCCTACACAGCAATGTGCCGCGCGCACTGCTGCAAGGGCTGCCGCGAAAAGTGGGCAATTGCCGCGAACACACATTTTGGTTTCAAACTAAAACAGAGTCATATTTTGAAAGGTAATACTCAAAATATCATGTTAAATGAGCTATTTAAAAAGGGCCTAATACACAATTTTAAACATTAAAACTAAGTCTTAAAGTAAATTAACAGTCCCCTAGTACACATATTGATGTATCATGAAGTATAGATGGAAAGTTATATCTATTTATGCTAGTCAAATGTGTTTTTGAGGGCATTTTGAGGTGTTCGCGGCAGTCGCGACACCCTGCGCGGCACTTTCCCATGGCTCATATGTTTCGTACGTAAGCTATCCTGGCCGACATCGTGCTGGTAAGGAAGTCCATTTTCCCTCCTCTAGTTTATTGATGACAACTACTGTCTTTCCTGTCGGTCAAGTCATTCCTCACTATTTATCGTTCGGCCGATACCACCGCACTTTCTCCACGGACGAACGCTCGAGCTCGTGGCTCATCGGAGTCGAGTATGTATCGTACGGCTAGATCCCTCCATGGACGAACGCTCGAGCTCGTGGCTCATCTGAAGAGAGCGACGCCATATACATACCCATGACCTGGCTCTTCCTTCTCTCCTTTCCCTGTCCCTTTCATATCAAGCTGTCACTCTCTACCCGCCATGTTTTTTTCTTTCACCCTCTGCTTTCTGGTGTTTGCACTGGTGTCGGGATATCCAAGATATTACGGTGGTCAGCGCGGACATTCGCTATAGCTTGTTTCTGATTGTACACGCTGATTATGTGAATCATAGTGGCTGCTCATCGCTCAGATGACATCTCTAAACTAGGATTAAGACAAGACAATTCAGAAAAGGTAATGAACGCCGCAGATCGGGTAAATTACGTCAGATGCTAAACTACACCGACATTCCTTTACCGTTGGACAGTGTAGTGCCGCATGTGCCAACTTCAACACCATGTCCAATGACTGCAATACTCCTCATTGTGGCTGTTTCGCCGACTTTTTCAATGCGGAAGGTCAATGCCTCTTGTGTCAAAGTAACTCCAGCAACCCTGCGGATGTGGTAAACATTAAGTTTTTATTGGATGGTGGGTCACAATCATTGCCTCTGAACGTGAAGAATCGACTTTGAATTCGATATAGCCGAGGTGGCTCTGTGTCATCGAGACGGCATTGAGACTAGCTACAGTCTACCTCTTGACCCTGCTGCTGCCGCCATTCTCCAAAGGGTGTATCACGCAGATTCAGGTATGCTTAATTTAACTGCCTATTTATGATTAACTACCATATATTTGGATAGTCTTACGCACAAAGCAAATGGTTTTTTTGGCTTTACAAATCATTGGTGGACATATTGGCATATTTCTCGTCCTCGTCCTTGCAGTCTTTTCGCGCCAAGTCCACCGAGACCCGACATTCTTCAATTTTTGTATAACATGTATTATATCTAGTATTGTGTTTTCGTTGTCGTGAGTGTCCTTCAGCACTTTCGTCCCGGTAGCTGAGTAAACCCTACAGACTTTACCGTGGGACTTCAATTAATACATCCCGTCAACCCTTAGGATATTCGAGGGAAAGTCTGTGTATTGCTCAAGTTGCGCTTACAAATGGAGCACAAGTCATGACAGCAAGCTCCACGCTATCACTCGTTATCAGGGTGTGTAATGCGTTTCTCTCTTTGTTTTTCTTTCGAATAGCAATAAACGCCTTTTTCTAAGTTGTGGTTAGACCTTCGTACTGCGATATGTGGGGAGACTAAGGAACCGAAAAAGAATCGGCGCATCACCGTCCTAGTACTGTATCCTACCTTCATTTCAGACCAATTGTGGTATTGACCCTTCCCAAAAAGCTTATAATAGCACCTTATGTATTATTTCTTGCGTTTGGGCTTGTCGCTCACTTTGTAAGACAATTTCCTTATTTTATTGCATTTCTAATTCCCTGCCCAGCACAGCGAGCAGCCTTTGCAGGGAAACTTCTATTGCATATCCTTTGCTTTCCCTTCGTTAAACCATCTCTAGTATGTCACCTTTCCAGCTTTGTGAAATTGTGCCCAGGCTCATCGCTGTTTTTGCAAGTTCTCGAAATCTTCAGTTTGTGTATGGGGTAATCTTGGCAATATCACTCATTACAGTGGCACTCGAAGGTGAGCTATCAGCCACGCACCTTGGTATAGCCGCCTAGGAATACATTTTACTTATCCTTGAATTCCGCTGAACAGCTTATATCGTACGCATGTTATATAGGCACTGGCTGGTCTTCCGACAAATAGAAACCGCAGCCGCGATGTCACTTTCACACTTGATCCGAATAATAGTATTCAGTCTATACCGTGTCGTTGTGGTAATGTGCACAAACAATTTGTACATGATGTCGCCAATATTAGTGCTTACCATTTCGTACCCAAATAGTGCATATGTGTCTGTCCTTAGAAGTCTGTCACACGGGATCCTAGTTTTTGAACCTTCAGAGCCAGCTAACTTCTCAGACTCTGTCATACGGTCCGCTTCGTCCAATTTTTCTGTGTTGGCTGATATGATGCAAGCCGCAAGTGAGTGTATCGATTCATTTGTCAGACTGATTTGATAGGTGTGTACCATGATTAGTTCCACTTTTGGGAACAATTATTCTCGGAACCAGAAGTGTAAGTGGCCTAAACTTCTCATTAAACTTTTTTCCTACATGCAATATTTACGTTTCTGTGTAGGATATACTCGGTGCTGTGGTATTTTGGCGTAGAAATGATGCGGTTAAAGCCTGAATGTCGAAGAAGTTGATCATACTCTGCACTGAATATTGTCACATCCTTCAAAACCCCTTTTAAAGACATGGTATAGCATCTCAACTATGTACGGATTGTATGACCTATTTATTTGATATGATACATGCCGTTATTTTATTGTATTTTCACTGGCTTACATTATTCTATTGCCCAATGGCCGTGGTCTCGTAACTGGCTACTAAAAGAATGATTTGGAAAGTTCGGCAGGGTAACGCGTTCAACTTCTAGATATCGTTCACTTATGTTTACAGAGATAAAATTTGACTTTTTCTTGCTCAATATTGCTAATGTCGAGCAGCTCTGGAATGATGATTATGAGAAACGGATGGATGCATGTCAAAATGATCACCTACACCTCACCATGATTGATATTAAGCTGAACAATGGTACTTTGTACAGAATCAACTCCTGGGGTGTAATGAGGACGTGTTAAGTATTTGGGAAGAAGGTATACCAACTACCTCAGATGCAACTTGAACGCTGAAAATCAGGAAGCTAGATGTTTAATTACGGCACAAAAGAATCTTGCATGAGAAAAGACTGGCTCTACGGAATCAGTTTGGAAGCTATATGTGGTACAATCACATCTAAAGAAGTCTGCCTAGAACTTAGGCTATGCTAGCTTCGACTGATCCTTCATGTCACCTGTCACCTATCACGGAATAGGTGCACCACAGCGTTGAAGTGCTGCATATACCCATAGGTAGCCAAGCTGGGCAAACTCCTGAGTAGGTAATGACAGATAATAAATGAGTCTCTATTTGTTAGGACCACCTCAGAGTACACAACCACCTCACAGTCTCCTTCACTCTCGCACCGTGCGTCCTCAAGGGAATGCACGCTCATGAGGTAATTATATTTTTTGCCTACCAAAATTTATTATATACAATGCAATCATGTCATGGGTCACGAGCGATCCCCCATCTATAGAAATCCCCCGCAATGTTGCCGAGTGTACGACTACGACACCATCAATATGTCACAACGGCGCACGCAGGGAGGTACCCGACGCAGGCTTAACATCGAACCCACAGCCATGTGGAGGCCTTCCGCCAGTGGCAAAGACCAAGGTGGGATTAGTGGACTTGGAGCTGCCCAAGGAACGGCTGTCGATGCCGGACGCACAAACATGACTGACAAAGACATTGGAATGCCATGCTCAGGTGTTCCCGCTTCTGCGGATATTCAACCTGACCACGGCTACCGTGTTAGACAAATAGACTGTGCCGAAAACACTGTAACATCTTGTACCCCTTTCCGAGGAAGCACATTAGAAGCGCCGCCAAGCCCCCTGAAAGGGAGGGGATAAGAATCTCTTTTCCAAAAGCAAATGTCAGAATTTCAAGCTCCAGGGGGTCCCTATACGTGCTCAAGTGACCACGAAATCCCCAAGTGCCGTAGGGCTGACTTGCCACTTGCGTCAAAGAAAGCAATAAATTTTTTGAATCCCCCACAGAGCGCAGTTGTAATACAGGTGTGATTTTTTTTTTAATGACAATGTTTGCATCAAATGCTACAAAATATAAAATATATTAATGCAGGGAAGCAGCCGACATCCAAGTTGACTTGTCGTCCTCCTTGGATGAGTTTTAATACAATTTATATATATGGTTTAATTACCGAGCAGAAGTGATCCAATAGAGTTCTTGCCCTGCTGCAGCAGCATAAAATTTGATCTGTGTGGATAGCAACCACCATTTGGCCAAGCTTGGGTATCCTCCCAAAACAAGAATCACGACTGTGTATATATTACACTTCCGTTCCTTATATAGTGTATTGATAAAAAAAATGGCACAAAATAGGAAATGTACTGAGTAAAGATCCATACACGACTAAACTGCTCTAACCAACTGCTTACATCTAATTATTACATTTTCCCCATACTCTATGGAATAGTAGCTTTCAAATGCAAGGTTTGTCGTGAGGGACCAGTTCGTTATTGCAGGAACTGAACTGTGACACATTATTATGTCGTGTCTATAATAACGTGAACAAGGCGAAAATACAATAAAATAGTTGCATGTATCATATGAACTAAATGAGTCATACCATCCACACACAGTTGAAGATCTTTTACATGACTGTAAACCATTTAAGGATGTGAGAAGGGATTTGGGGCAAAGTTTTGTCGACATTCAGGGCTTGACTGCATGTAAGATTCAGACTTGGCATCATTTCTACGCCAAAATACCATAGAATCAAGGATATCCTACACACACACACAGTGACTATTGCATGTGCGAAAATTGGTTTTAAGAGACTTATGCACCACTCACACTCCTGGTTCCTAGAATCATTGTTCCCAAAGATGGAACTAATCATGGCACACACCTATTGAGTCACTCTGTCAAGTGAATTGATGTACTTACTTTGCGGCTTGCATCATACAAGCTTGGATAGCGAGAATGGACAAATGGATGGTAAGGCACTTGTGGGATGAATAGATTTGAAGGTGTAAATACAAGAGCCCTTTGAGAAAGACTTCTCAGCACAGACCTGTTGTAACATGAACCTATAACAAACATACTAATAGCAAATCGGTATTAGTTATCAAGCATTATTTCTAGCATATCTACTAATCTCAGTCTCCTATAAAGTAAATGAGAACTGAGGAAGAATTTCTAACTCAGACTGATAGCATATATAATCCATCTTTGACATCACATATATGCGACTATTGTAGACCATAGTAGACCCAAACACCATCAATGTGACACAGATGTCGCACTATATTCTTCCAAGACACACATGTACTGTTGATATGAAATGTTAAGCACTAAATCTGGTGACATCATTCAAAAGGGTTTACGTACGTTAGCAGATGACATGGTATAAACTGAACACTATTACCTGGATCGGGCGTGAAGATGACATCGCTGTTGCGGTTTCTGCATGTCGGAAGACAAGCCAGTGCTCATATAAGATCCAGACGATATAAAATGTTGAGAGTAGGATTTAAGTATGAGTAAAAAATATTCCTAGGTCGTTATACCAAGCTGTGTGAGTGGGAGGAAAAAAGTGCAAACAGTTAACCATCTAAGACCATAATACTTAGTAAACATTCTCTACGCTATCTCATTCATTGAAATTACTTATAATAATGAGAGGCATAAGGTTACTCATTTTCGCAAAGGTCTGTCCACCCTATGTGTTTCGTACATGACTTCTCTGGGGCTATTATTCAATTCCAGCGACGACACCGTGCTCGTAGAGATGTTCTTTTTCCCTCCTCTAGTTTATTGATGACAACTTCTGTCTTTCCTGTCTGTCCTGTCTGTCAAGTCCTTCTCTCTCATTATTTATTGTACGCCTCAATACCACCACACTTTCTCTATGGACGAACACTCGAGCTCATGGCTCATCTGAGGAGAGAAATGCTACTATTCATCGTACTGCCTGTTACCACCGCACTTCTGCCACGGACAAACGGTCGAGCTCGTGGTTCATCTGAGGAGAGCAATGCCACATATACATGCCCATGACCTGGCTCTTCCTTCTCTCCTTTCTTTGTCCCTTTCATCTCAAGTTGTCACTGTGTGAGGTATCAGCTTTATCTCATAATTTTCTCTTAATTTTCTTTGAATTTATTAATATTCTTTCGAATTTATTGTATTTTTATTATATTTTTATTGTGAAATATAAGGCTCTATTCCTTTTAACTTCGCATAATAATAGCATATATGAACTCATATTATGCTATTATATCTTAGTTAATTTATTATAATTTTTAACTAATTATTTATATTTTATTTACTTAGTTATTACCTTTCGGCACTTGCTGCAGCCCAGTTTGCGCATTTTTGAAGTCATGTGACTTATTAGATAAGCCTCCGGTGTCGGGATGTCACAAAGGTCACGAGTGTGACTACCCGAGTCACACAAGTCACGAACGTGACTACCCGAGTCTGACTACCCGAGTCATTATTAGGTTCCGCCGACTCATCGTTTGCTTCCGTCCCGGGACCGCGGCCTTGAACCTTCATGTTCAAGCAAGAGGTTAGAACCCTTGTCTCAGAGAAGGGAATCACATGTTAAACAAAGGGTAAATAATGAGTAGAATATGAGGTCATTATGATCTCACTAATGACCTCATAAACTAAATAGTTAGCTAATCATTGAGTTATCAAAATGTATATAAGGAGGGCTAAGTTTCCAATAAAATAATCTATCTCTCACACACTTTGCAGCACAGCACAGAAGCTTATCTAATCATCCTAAGGACAATAATAGCCTTAGTCTGATACACTCACTGCAAGCACCTACACTTGCAGCATCTTGAATCTTTGTCAGCAACTCTTGGACTTAGCTAATCATCTAAGTTCCCCCAGCCTTACAGCTACCCTTTAGGCTTATTAATTAGATAATAAACCTAATAAGTATCTAAGTATCCTTACTGAAATCCCTGCCAATACTAGATTATTCAAGGCCCAGCCCTAAGTTTATTGAATTAATCAAGTACAAGCACTCAGATAATCCAATACAATTTATTTTCTCTATTAATAAATTATTTAACACCTTGTTAAATAACTATTAATAGTTACAAATAAGCATACAATAATCCGAAGCTCTTATATCAAGTCTCTGCCAAGTTACTGCGCATATATTCAGCTTCCAGCCCCTATTCTCAAGGAATAGTTCTTGTATTTGCTAAAAGAGTCATACACAGTTCTACAGAACCTTTCAATAATCAAAATAAGCATTGATTTGAGTTGTTTAAGCTTCATAGCGCAGCTCATTAATCTATCAGTATTTAAATTACTGGACCTTTGCTTGTTTTATTGTTGAAGCTCTGTGACACTATAGCATATATTGAGCTATCTAAGAGAATCCCCTGAATACATTACACACTGTCTACCCGCCATGTTTTTTTCTTTCACTCTCTGCTTTCTGGTGTTTGCAGTGTCGGGATATCCAGGATATCACGTGTTTGTTGTGTGTGGTTTGGACCCATATATACCCACATGTACTTACTGTAGTGCTATCTGTGTGTTGGCAATCTACCACCGCTGGTCATTTGAGTTTGAGTCTGAGTCTGAGTTTGGTTACTCCTGGTGACTTCTATGTCCTTATATCATCTATTCTAACATCACGGTGGTCAGCACAGACATCCACTATAAATTGTTTCTGATTGTAAATGATGATCATGTAAATCGTAGTTGCCGCTTATCACACAGATGTCATCTCTAAATTGAGATTGAGACAAGACAATTCGATGGGGGCAATACTCGCTGTAGAGCCTCCACAGGTAATCCACCTCAAGTACTAAACTACATTGATGTTGTCTTACCGTTGGACAATGTACTGCCACATGTGCCAACTACACCACCATTTTAAGTTACTGCCATTCCAATGGTCCTCTGCATTGTCTCTGCACTGCCGACTTTCTCAATGCGCATCGCCAATGCCTCTTGTGTCATTTGAACTCCAGCAACCCTGAGGCTGTGGCATTTGTCAAGTTTTTATTGGATGGTGGGTGTGAAGAGTGGTGGAAGTTCTGACCATTCTATATACGAAGAAATGAGTAGAATGGGAGGAAGGATGATTTGAGTGGAGGCCTCGACTGCTATAGTTCGAGGCCAGAAGTGTTCGATAGCTCAGATAATGCTACCTATGTGGTAGCTGACATGTTACCCTGATCACCACTCGCTGTAGACCTAGTTTGTGTCTTACGAGTGGTGGTGCTTGGGTAAAAGTATGTCTAAGTTCTATTTGGTGCTGAGTGCACCCACAAGTATACACAAAGCTTTGAACTAATAAAATATTCGAAGAATATAAAGGATAGAAAAATATAAATAAAATGTGTAAAATATAAATAAAATAAAAGGAGTGTTTTACCATAATGAAACTGTGGTAAAAGCATACTCCTCACAGTGGGTCACAATAATTGGCTCTGAACTTGAAGAATCAACTTCGAATTCGATATAGACAAGGTGGCTCAGTGTCATTGAGCAGGCATTGAGACTAACTACAGTCTACCTCTTGACCCTGCTGCTGCCACCATTGTCCAAAAGGCGTATCACGCAGATTCAGGTATGCTTAATTTGACTGCCTATTTATGATTAACTACCATATATTTGGATAGTATTACGCAAAAGAAAAATGGTTTTTTTGACTCTTCAAATCATTGGTGGACATATTGGCATATTTCTCGTTCTTGTCCTTGCAGTCTTTTCATGCCAAATCCACCCAAGATCATTTTTCAACTTTTGTATAACATGTATTATAGCTAGTATTGTGTTTTCGTTGTCATGAGTGTCCTTCAGCACTTTCATCCCGGTAGCTGAGTAAACCCTACAGACTTTACCGTGGGACATCAGATAATACAGTCCTCCACCCCTTAGGAGATGATTGGAGGAAAAGTCTGCATTCTGCTCAAGTTGCGCTTATAAATGGAGCACAAGTCATGACAGTGAGCTCCACGCTATCACTTGTTATCAGGGTGTGTAATGCATTTCTCTCTCTGTTTTTCTTTCAAATAGCAATAAACACCTTTTTCTAAGTTGTGATTAGACATTCATACTGTTGAGATTGTTGGAGATTGAAGTCAGAAATTGGATGCAGAATAAGTCCGAGCACAGTTATAATAGAGAATAAAACATAGCATTAGTAAAAGATTAGGAATCAGTATGGAACTGGCAATGTACCATTACCTGATACATAGTATATAGGATAGAAAACAACAGACGAATAAATCAGTCCGAAAAACTGAGATATTATTATCTTTCTAGTTCTCACTTGCTCAAATATAAACTACAATAGGTTATGGGCCCCGAACCTATGAACATGGATACGACACTCTCTGGTATGACATCATTATATAACATCCTCCAGCTTGCCGAAGATGGCTCAAACTGAATAACCTATAAGGAAAGGGCAAAAATGGTGATACGCGCATGAGGTTTGATGTGTTATCTTGATGGATGTATGAAGGAACCAACCCAATTTGAAATTGACTCATCGAGAAAAATGATCAAACCTGATGGATCAATACCTACGCTGAGTGAGATAGAAGACTTAGAAAAGAAAACTGACAAGTTTTATCAGAAGGACTCACTCATCAAACAACATATGTTTAGCACAATTTCAGATTGGCTATTGCTGTGTGTCCAAGGACTGGACAATGCCTCAAATATATGGACAGAGATATATACCATACATGAAGGCAAAACTGAACTGGTACAAATAGATCTGTGTCGAAGACTACAAGAAACCAAATGTGATGAAGGAGGTGATGTGAAGGTACATTTTGAAAATCTATTTCAAATTTGTGAATCATTAGCAGGCATGGGAGCACATATTGAGGATAAGGATTTTTACGCAATAATAATGGGATCATTACCCAAATCCTACAGACCACTGCTCTCATCACTAAATGCTGCAGCACATATCACAAAACAACCACTCACCCTATACAAACTTGTTAATGTCATCTCCGAGGAGTTGAACATTGTCAATTAATGAATCAAAGGACCTCAAAGAAAGGAGGAAATAGTGCTTTAGTGGTAAAGGCAAATGGCAAGAAGGCTTGCATATCAAGTAACAAGGATATTATTTGTTACAATTGTGACAGAAAGGGTCACTACAAGGCTGACTGTTGGAGGACCAGAGGAGGAAAGGAAGGTCAAGGACCCAAACAAGGGCAACAGAAGGGTGCAAAGAAGGAAATCGTGAATGCACTCACTGAAACAGACAAAGATCATTATGCATTCTTAACATCAGATAGGGCTAAAAATGTATCTGTCAACCAACGAGATGCAATTATTGATTTGGGTGCCACATCACACTTCTGCCCTGACCAGTCAAAATTCATTACCTTCACCCCCATGGATCCACAGCAAGTGCACACTGCAGATGGATCTGCTATTAGTGCCATAGGAAAAGGAGATGTACAAATAAACTTACCATTGGGAGACAAGAAGAGTTCCATTACCCTCAAAAATACTCTCTACACCCCAAAAATGGCATTTACACTCATCTCAGCAAATTGTATTGCAACAGCAGGATACACAATTTTGTTTGAAAAAAAAATATGCAAGATATTACCCCCAAACCCAATCAAAAGGTTATTGCAATAATCCTGAAAATTGATGGACTATACAGCATCCCTACAAATAGTCAGCATCAAGCAAATGTCACAAAATCAAAATCTACCATATATGCACTACATCAAACTCTAGGACATGTATCATAAGAAGCAATACTCAATGCTGTAAAGAAAGGGCTAGTTGAAGGTGTCAATTTTGACTCTACTTCTATACCAGAGTTTTGTGATACCTGCACCCAAGGGTTTAGGGTTATATGGGTCTGGTAGGGTTCATCTAGGGGCCAGATGCCTTTTACATAGGGTAGGGCATCTAGGGACCAGGATGAACAGCTGTGTTCATGCAACTTTTACTCTAGGGCTGAAGTTGCATGTATACAGGTGTTCATCCAGGATGAACAACTGTGCACATGCAACTTTTACTCTAGCACCAAAGCTGTGACTGTTGTGTGTATGCAGCTGTTCATCCTGGATGAACAACTATGCACACACAACTTTTACTACTCCTCTGTGTGGACCCATTTGAGAGATTTTAGAGCCTTGCTAAGAACCAACCCTTCCTCCAAGGTACTGATAATGAGCAGTGTACTCAGACACTAGTTCTTGAGCAAGGTATAGCAGTATTTTGCTTTATGCCACCCACTAGCTGCCTAAATGGAAGTTGCTGGATGATGACTAGTCTCGCTTAATCTTGGCCAAGATTTCAACAGCCAAAATATTTCTTTCTCTAGACAAGCTGATTTTGTAAGTACTGCTTTAATAGTAGTGGTGTCAGCAGGTGTCAAATGGGTGCTTAGATTGGATTGGGCCGCTATCTTACCTATTATGATAGATTTAACAACCAGAAATCTAAGTGCTAGACAACTTACTACTGTATTTAGTAATATAACCATATACAGTGGGGGACAAAACTGTTCCAATGATTTTTTATATGTCAAAGAATGTTGAATAACTCAATGAGTACTTGACCAATTGACCTGAAATTTTTAATTTAGGTAGTCATACATGTGGCTATATACCCTAAGAATTCTATGACATAAGCATCATTTTTCATCAAACTATAAATCAAATACTAATGCAATCTCATTGGAACAGTTTTGTCCCTGGTATATAATCCAATACAAATCATTATAATCTAGTATTTGGTGTAACCCCCCTTGGCATCCAAAACAGCTGCAATCCTTCTAGGCAGACTCTCTATCAAATTCTGACAAATAGAAGCAGGAATACTGTCCCATTCTGTCTGGACACCCTTTCCCATAACTCCTGAATACTCCTAGGCTCCACTTCATACTCTAGTAGCCTCTTCTTGAGGTAATGCCAAAGGTGTTCAATTGGATTAAGATCAGCAGATTGAGGGGGCCATATCATGACATCAAAATCACTGCCATTAAGCCAATTGGTGGCCTTCTTGCTCTTGTGTTTGGGATCATTGTCTTTCTGAATGTGAAGAGTGGTGGAAGTTCTAACTGTTCTATATACAAAGAATATCAACCGTTTAGGTATGACACATAGATGTATTGACTGTCTAAGTCTAATACAGACCAAACAGGTATTGACTACTTGGTTCAATACAATTGGGTGAAGTAGCTATCTAAAGTAAAGTAGAGAGCTGAAACGAATAAAGGGAATCAACTGTTAAGTGCGATTCCAAATGACTGCTCGAGTGTAGAAAAGAGTAATGAGAGAGTTGAGTAGTAGAGTAGCATGGATGTAGTCTGTGCAGATTGAGATATAGATGGTGTTTTGACTGGTGCAGTTCGAAACTCTGATTGCGTGGATAGTTAAAGCCCGTCTGTAACGGTCAAGACAGTACCCCAATCACAACTTACAGGACACTAACTGGGTGTCTGGGTAAGTCATGGTTGTGGGGTAAAAAAGTGTCTGAGTTCTAATTACAGGCGCTAGAATACATATGTAAGTCTGGTGTGTATGTGCCCACAAGAGTCGAGGTACCGCATACATAGGTTGTCAAACTAAATATAAGTGTATAATAAAATAGAGAGAAAGAAGAAATAATAATGGGAATATAGTATGGGCTCATCCAGACTATGTATATTTCCTGAGCATATTTCGCCATACCTCTCACACTGAAAGACAATATCTCCAGTCTTCTTCTTGTAATGCTTGAGAGATTCTTGAAGTTCATCCTCCAAAATGCTAACGCAAAGTCAGCATCCATCCTCCCATCAATCTTGGTGGCATATCCTGGTCCTTCCCAGAACATACAACCCCACAACATCAGATTCCCCCCTCCAAACTTGACTGCGCCCTCAACCAGCCTATCACTGAGCCCCTCTCCTGCTTTTTTCCACAACCACTTCCTCCCATCTGACCACAAATGATTGATTTTAGTCTTATCTGACCAAACAATCCTCTTCCAGTCCTCCAGAGACCAGTTCTTGTGTGCCAATCCAAAGTCCAGCCTCTCCCTTCTACAGTGACTTACAAAACGTATCCAATGTTTTGTAGTTTCAGCTTATATATGCTATATCCCAGTAGATAAAATAGTAGAAATCACCAAAATATTTGTGAACATGACCTATCATGTATATATTTATATGGTAGAACTATATTATGTAATATCCATATATGGAAACACTATGAATATTTCAATGGAGAGGGTTCATTGGATACGTTTTGTAACTGACACATTTAGGCAGGAAATTACTAGTATTTAGTACTTAGTGTAGCCACCCTTTGCCTTTAATATATCTGAAACCCTCCTAGGCATACTTTCAATCAAATCCTGACACACCTTTTCATCAATCTTGTACCATTCATCCGCCACCCTCTCCCACAACTCTTCCATCCCCTGGGGTGCATTCTCATACCCTGCCAACCTCCTCTTCAGGTCATTCCATAGGTGTTCAATGGGATTCAAGTCAGGAGACTGTGCTGGCCATGAGAGAACCCTGAAACCATTTTCTTGGAACCAATACTGGGCCTTCTTACAGGTATGCTTGGGGTCATTGTCCTGCTGGAAGATGATACCATTGGCAGATTTACCATAGTCCTTAAGACTGGCTTGCAGGTCATCCTCCAGAATCTGGATGTAGAGTCCCCATCCATCCTTCCATCAATCTTGCATGCATACCCAACCCCCTCCCACAGCATGCACCCCCAAACCATTAAAGATCCACCACCAAACTTCAGGGTTCCCTCAACCAGCCTGTCACTCAAGCCCTCCCCTGCCCTTTTCCACACCCACTTCCTGCCATCTGACCCCAGCCTATTGATTTTGGTCTCATCAGACCACACCACGTTCTTCCAATCCTTCACAGTCCAATCCTGATATGCCAAAGTAAAATCCATTCTCTCCTTTTTATCCCTCTTAGAAAGAAGAGGCCTTTTCTTCTTTACCACAGGCTTCATCCCAGCTGCCTTGAGTCAATGATGCACTGTTTGAGGATTGAGTGACTGGTTGGTGATAGTGCAAAGTGCCTTCGTTGCATCTACAGCTGTATCAGCCTTTCCAGAGCTGATAAGGCGTTGTGCAATATGGATGTTGGCTGTGGAGAGTTTGGAAGGGTGACCACCAGAGGACTTAGAAAGGTGGGAATGGTGTTTAGAATGAAGTCTAGAGATAGTAGCATAGCTATAGCCAGTAGAAACTGAAATTTGTCTGGCAGAATGGCCAGCATCAAGTAGAGAAAGGATCTCATACTGGGCAGCAGTGGAAAGGGGATGCATGGTTAGAATTGAGGGAATCTTAGCTGAGAAAGCCCTTCAACTTATACTGTAGTATAGAATGATCACATGACATGTTGAAAAACATAAACAAATGCAAACAATCAACATAGGCATATGGTTTTCATGCCAGAACCTGTCAGTTACAAAACGTATCCAATGAACCCTCTCCATTAAAATATTTATAGTGTTTCCATATATGGATATTACATAATATAGTTCTACCATCTAAATATATACATGATAGGTCATGTTCACAAATATTTTGGCGATTTCTACTATTTTATCTACTGGGATATAGCATATATAAGCTGAAACTACAAAACATTGGATACGTTTTGTAAGTCACTGTATGCCTTTTTGTGAGTTTAGGCCTTTTCCTCTTCACCACACCCTTCATTCCAGCTTTCTTGAGTTCCCTATGAATTGTTCTTGCAGAGATAGACTCTCCATTCATATCTTGTAGGACTTTAGAGGCCTGAGTGGCATGGTCAATCTTCTGGGAAGTGATTTGTTGGATGATGTAATGGGTATCAGAGGGAGAAAGTTTGTATGGATAACCTCCAGCTGCTTTGGAGAGGGAGGAAGAATGTTTAGAGCAAATTCTGGATATAGTATAGACAGAATGACCAGTGGTAGCAGCTACTTCATGTGCAGACTTGCCCTTGTAGCGAGAGAGCTCTCATGATGTAAACTGATGGGTTGTTGGGATGCTATCACTTGGAGAAATGAACAGTTGTATATATACCCAACTTGAACAGGTCACATGATTTTATTTGCAATTGTTTGTGGATAATCAATAAGGTTATATGCTAATCATGTGACAGGGACAAAACTGTTCCAATGAGATTGCATTAGTATTTGATTTATAGTTTGATGACAAATAATGTTTATGTCATAAAATTCTTAGGGTATATAGCCAGCATATATGACTACCTAAATTAAAAATTTCGGGTCAATTGGTCCAGTACTCATTGAGTTATTCAACATTATTTGACATATAAAAAATCATTGGAACAGTTTTGTCCCCCCACTGTATAATGATGGGGAGGGTTTATAAGGTAGTTGATTATTTTTCCCGGTTGACCAGCTTGACACTTTCATGAAACATGCACTGTGGTGTAATGTTGCTTCAGCCTACTTTTTCAACCAAATTAAACACCTGTTTGCAGCTCACCACTCATATCCTAATACACCTTGTTGCTGTGTGGTTCCATATATAGGTATCTTGAGAGATATCATGCAATGACCCTCCCAACCTCAGTATCCATGTAGTTGAAGAGGGGAAACCCCAAGGTGTTGTGTGCATAATGTGTGAAGTATGCTAACATAAATAACTGTTCTTTTTGATAGTATTGTAGCCATCCATGGCTTGGGTGGTAACCGAGAACACTCATGGACAGAAAAGGACGGCACTTTCTGGCTTTGAGATTTTCTTCCATGTGATGTTCCCAACACAAGAATCATTACCTATGGCTACGATTCGGCGAGAGCTAGTGTGCAGCTGTCAGTTCAAGCTATACGCAACCATGCAGAGGATCTCATCAATCAACTTGCAAAGGATAGGTGAAATGCAGAGATGCAGATAGGGTTTCTTTCACTGTATGCAATGTATTGTCCTTATATTAGGATAGGACTGCCAGATCATTTTCGTGGTGCATGGCCTAGGAGGAATTATTCTCAAATTTGTATGTGCACTCAATGCCTATCCTTGAACATAATTCAAATAAATCGAAGGCCCTAATTATTGTAGATAAAGCATGTGCTCAATATCTAGAAGAGCGCAGGTCAATCATAGATAATAATGCTCTTGCTCAAATAGAAGAGCACATGTCAATCGCTACATTAATGGCTGGCCTTGTTTTCTTGGGAACTCCATATCAAGGATTAGACAATATTGATTTGATTCTTGTTCTCCTTAAGATCCTATCTTGACTACAGCCCACAAATAAGAAGTTAGCACAACATCTCACAGCAACATCAAATGTGTGGGAAAACTGACTTGCTCCATATAATGTCATTGCTGGAAAGTATCCTACAGCCTCATTCTACACATTGATCCTGATGCCTAATCTGCAAATGTTGCCAGAAGTGGTAGGTTATATTCCCTTTATCATAAATGAATACTCTGACATGTCAGATTATAGTTAATGCAGAAAGATATTCCTGGCACCAACGATGTGAAAGCAATTGGCCTCTATAAAACCTATACCAGCATGTCCAAGTTCAATTCCCAAACAGAGGATGACTACAAAACTGTGTTGTCCTGTATCAAAGGTTTTGTGAAAGATGGATCTGAGACTACAGATAACAATTAATGATCTTGGCTATCAGACAGGCTTTTTACTCTGGACTCTGGAAGTCTGGACATATACGATCTGATTCATCTTCGTGAAGCAAATTATTGCTTGTGGTTGTTATCGCTGCATAAAGATATCTGTTTTCCAGGAATTCCTCGACTGAAGACTACATCTCCACTCCTGGTCATACGTAGACCATACCTATCACTTGTAGTCTACATATAGCATGCACACCAAATAACTATTTGCATGTTTAAGTCAAACTTTGGCTCTCCATGATGAATGGTTTTGATCACACTGGTCCCCATAGATGTTACTGGAAAAGAACTGATGATAGGTGGGTAGAACTTGGCTTTGGAGATTGTGGAATATACCTATTGTACAGATATCTGTACATCTGGGCCTCACACATTGAGCCTCATTATCAGAATTAATAGATTATTTCTCAAGAGGAAAGTATTCTAGATCGATAGGCTTTGCCTGTAGAACTTCCTGCCATCTTTTCCTTTCATTGTTTAGTTTTTGAGTAGGTTGCTCCTATGGGAATTACACAATTTATCAACACCTATGTTGGAAACTTGTTAGGATACACACACAGGGCGGGTCTCCGGAGAAACCCGCGGGATATCCGGTAGGACTTGGCTTCAGCTTATAGGCTGTGCCCTCGCTAGATCGTGTTGTCCAATTTCAGACAGGCGGATGGGAATCCCGGGGAGTCCAGGCGGGGGTTGTGGGTTGTAGGTCATAGGTCGTGGGTTGTGGGTTGTAGGTCATAGGTCGTGGGTCGTGGGTCGTGAGTCGAGATTGGTGAGAGGTAGATGCGCCGGAGCCTGTGGGCTCCGACTAGTGAAAGCGATGTGAATCAAGTAAGGTTTTTAGAGTGGAAAATGTTATTAGATTACTGGGGGGAATATAAGCTAATTTTCTGACTGGATTGTATGTACAACATCTTCCAGTTTATATAGACCATGGAGTGAATGACATACCAAATCCAGTAATGGTGAAACAAAACTAACAAAACATAAAATGGGAATAGTAAACACCAAATTGGTGTTAGGAACGGGATGGAACGGAGCGGAGTCCGAATCATGACAAAGCATAACCCATAATGGGAAACGGAGCGGGAGCGGAGTCCTAAATCGTGACAGGTCATTTGACTAAAACAGGAACGGGGCTCGATTAGAGCGGTGATGGGATTCTGAGCGGGTTCTGGTGACTGATGCGTGGGACAAAGACGGACATAGGCAGAGACGGAGTCCGGGGGAAGTCCAGTGACTGATATGTGTCATAATGAGGTCGAACGTAACAAGTCTTGACGTAACGGAGTCCGGGCGGGAAATCCTATAAACAGACAATTGGTGCTTGTAGCGCGTGGGGGCGTACAGGTTAGTGCCTGGAGTCTGGCAGGATTGTCCGGTCGTAACAAAACTACTAAGCCAAACAGGTTATGGGCCCCAGTCACACCACATAACACAAATGACGAAACACTGTCCAATCGTGTTTTCAAGTCTCCAGACATTCTCATACCTAATCGAAACAACCTTCTGCACAGGCTGCATATTCCTCTTCAAAACACTCAAAATGCTCTTCACCCCACATTCTCTTTAGGGGGCTCATTTTTCTTACACATGGTGTCGATCACCCATTCTGCCATGGCACCATGACAATTATCATTCGAACACACATCCATCACATCTACCATAATTCTATTCGAATATTAAATGCAACTACATTATTCTCTTCCAACATCATCTCTTTGTACCTGACCAGCTTTTTTGAGACAGCAGTCTTGCCCAATCTATACCTCTCAAGTATCACTACAATTTCTCGATTACATTGAGGATGTCATATGCACAATGACTCGTTGACTCAAGAGCTGGACCAATATGGCAACCTCTTTAAATTCACAAAACAAGGATACATTTCATTCACAAAACCTTACAGTTATTTAGCAATCAACAAGCTGTACAATGCTGCTTGTTGCCATTAATTTGTGAAGACCCAATCTATTCAATTTCATGGCCTTCTAGGCTTACTTTAGGATACAATGTGACAGGAGGAGTAGAGCGGTGAGGAGGGGTATTGAGAATCAGCACACCTCACAAATGGAAGGAGGCAGCCCCCCATATTTACATTTGATGGACTTTCTGCCTTCATGTCTACCATCCTTCAACATCTCTTTCCCCCTCTCTGGCACAGAAGCTGAGGAACCAGGTTGTATGCACACCAATTTCTGTAGGGTATATTGGTATGGCACCTGAGCAAAGCAGTGAGTGCTACTCATCCTTTCAATGCAAAAGGGATTCCCAATGTTCAGTGGACCTACAGTTTATTTTATCCCCAGTAAAAAGGAGGTCATTTTAGCTCCCTTGCAGTAATGCTGTCACACTTGCTGCATACCATTACACTCATCCAAAGACAAGAACAATGGCAGCTTATTGAGAAATCTATCTTCCTTGCATTGTTATATTTTATTTTATTTTCCAGACTCATGGCAGACCCAGACACAGAAGCCAGTGGCTGCCTTATCATGACATTTACACTCTGTTATGTATTTCTAAGCCTTTTCCATTTTTTAAACCAATCTCCCCTAACAAATTGCGAAAAAGACAGTTTAAATGTATTTATATCGTGATGATAAAATTGTACAATATTTTCTTGATTTATCTTGAATTTATGCAATTTATTTTGTATTTTTATCTTATAAATTGAGCAAGTTATTGAATTTTTACCTTTTATTCTTTTTTAATTAATATGTCATACACCGGCAACTCAGCACTTATTCTCTTTATCTCACTCCGGTCTGGTGAACAACATCATGTTGCAGTCTAAAGCGGGAGCCGGCTGCAACCACAGATGACAGACAGGCATCCATGACAACAGGTGTGGGCCGCTACATGAGACTAGCTAAGGTACAAAGAAAACAGTAGTAGCAAATAAAAGAGGGATGGTGGGTGGGAAATAAAAAGTACTGTTGAAGATGCTGTAAGCATCCTGTGAGATGGGAGATGAAGGAACAGAGATGAAGAGAAGGAAAAGATGCCAGTGAACAATAAGGGGAGATTGTCATATACAGTGACTTACAAAATGTATCCAATGTTTTGTAGTTTCAGCTTATATATGCTATATCCCAGTAGATAAAATAGTAGAAATCACCAAACTATTTGTGAGCATGACCAATCATGTATATATTTATATGGTAGAACTATATTATGTAATATCCATATATGGAAACACTATGAATATTTTAATGGAGAGGGTTCATTGGATACATTTTGTAACTGACAGGTTCTGGCATGAAAACCATGTGCCTATGTTGATTGTTTGCAGTTGTTTATGTTTTTCAACATGTCATGTGATCATTATATACTACAGTATAAGTAGAAGGGCTTTCTCAGCTAAGATTCCCTCAATTCTAACTATGCATCCCCTTTCCACTGCTGCCCAGTATGAGATCCTTTTTCTACTTAATGCTGGCCATTCTGCCAGACATATTTCAGTTTCTGCTATAGCTATGCTACTATCTCTAGACTTTGTTCTAAACACTGTTCCCACCTTTCTAAGTCCTCTGGTGGTCACCCTTCCAAACTCTCCACAGCCAACATCCATTCTGCACAACACCTTATCAGCTCTGGAAAGGCTGATACAGCTGTAGATGCAACAAAGGCACTTTGCACTATCACCAACCAGTCACTCAATCCTCACCAGTGCGTCATGGACTCAAGGCAGCTGGGATGAAGCCTGTGGTAAAGAAGAAAAGGCCTCTTCTTTCTAAGAGGCATAGGAAGGAGAGGATGGATTTTGCTTTGGCACATCAGGATTGGACTGTGGAGGATTGGAAGAATGCATCCCAGGGGATGGAAGAGTTGTGGGAGAGGGTGGTGATGAATGGTACAGGATTGATGCAAAGGTGTGTCAGGATTTGATTGAAAGTATGCCTAGGAGGGTTTCAGATGTATTAAAGGCAAAGGGTGGCTACACTAAGTACTAAATACTAGTAATTTCCTGCCTAAATGTGTCAGTTACAAAATGTATCCAATGAACCCTCTCCATTGAAATATTCATAGTGTTGCCATATATGGATATTATGTAATATAATTCTACCATATAAATATATACATGATAGGTCATGTTCACAAATACTTTGGTGATTTCTACTATTTTATCCACTGGGATATAGCATATATAAGCTGAAACTACAAAACATTGGATACGTTTTGTAAGTCACTGTAGTGACACTGGGTGAGACCTACGATCACTAAAGAATCTGGGCAAATTATATTTGTCTGATCAATCTTTATCTCACTCCGGTCTGATGAACAACATCATGTTGCAGTCTAAAGTGGGAGCCAGCTGCAACCACAGATGACAGACAGGCATCCATGACAACAGGCGCGGGCCAAACGGGGCAGAGCTTAGAAAGGCTGGAGGACTGGGAGAAGCGATCTGCAAATGCTGCCATGAAGACCCGATGTTGTTAGGAGATAACAGAAATGATAGGGCGAGTTGTGGTAGGGTGGCAGGTTGATTTGAGAGAAAGAACCTTGGGGGAAGCCTTGAGATTAAGATTGGGGGTGATGGAGAACATGAGCGTGAATTCAAAGCGAGAGGCGGCATCAGCAATAGAATTGTCCTTGGAAGGAAGCCATTCAGGCTCAAAAGTGAAGTCAAGTTGGGATGCAAGCCCAAGGAATTGACGCAAGGGTTCCATAGTGGGAGATGAGTGGATGGAGAGCTTTGTAATAGCAGAATGTACATTTTGGTTATCAGTATGAAATATAACACGATGGCCCTGGAAATGAGGACCCCAGCATAAAATAGCATGAATAATGGCATAGAATTCTTTAACTTGGATGTCAGCACCTGAATAATGATGAGGAACCTGACAAGAAAACCATTTATTGCCAAAAACACCACCCACACCCTTTGCGCCACTAGCATCGGTGAAGATGTGGAGGGTAGGTCAGGAAGGGGAGATGAAATGGACTCCATTCCAACCGGGGGCATAAGTAGCCCACCAAATGATGTCTCGACATGCAGGGTGAGTAAGATGGCAGCATGCAAAATGGGAGGTAAATGATGCTGAGAAGTCAAACAGTGAGTGCATGAAGGCTTTGGAGAAAGGGATGATCTGGGAGCAGAATTGAAGAAACCCAGTTAGTTCCTGCAACTCATGGAGAGTGCAATGTGTCTTGGCCTGCCATTTGAAGAGAAGGTTTGACAGATACGTCAGTTTACCTGCAGGTAGACGAGCTTCCATAGCCACAGAATCGAGTTCAATGCCTAAGTATTCAAGGCATGTTGATGGTCCCTCAATCTTAGATTCTTGGAAATGGAGACCAAGGGCATTTGCTAAGCCGCAGGTCCATTTGAGAGCTGAATGGATGAGAGGAAGTGGGGTATGAGGTTTGAAAATCTGCAAAAAGTCATCCAAGTAATGCCAAATGAGGGCCAGAAGGTGACAGTACAGGATCCAGTGGAGACCCTCGGCAAATAAGTTGAAGATATATGGAGCTGAACACAGCCCAAACATAAGGAATAGCTCATAATAAAAATTCCCTTCCTAATGGAAACCCAGCAGTGGCCAATCAGTTGGCCAGATAGGAATGTGGCGAAAGGCTTGTTCGAGATCCAATGTGAGCATGATTGATCCCGGGCCAGACTCAAGGAGATCAGCTACGGCAGTCTGAAACATATCATAAGTAATATGTGCTTCAGAATCTGGTATACCATCATTGACTGAGGAGCCACGAGGCCAAGATAGATGATGGATCTGGCGAAGTTTAGTCGAATGCTTTCGTGTAGCAACACCAAGTGGTGAGGAGCAGAAATGAGGTAGAGGTGGGGATGGGAATGGACCTTGTAGTCATCCACGCTCTAGCTGGATATTAATATCAGAAGTAACGGCATCGGGAAAGGAAGAAGCGGTAGGAAGATTTGGGCATGATTGGCTACATGCCTTGTCACCACTGAAACCGATGTTACAGCCATGGTCAATAATATGCAATAGGGCAGCTACAAACGGTCGGTCCAGATAATCTGTTAAGAAAAAGACCCATGCATCTCGGTTGAGGGTAGAAGATACATGGGGCAGCATAGATGCGTCATCTGGACAGACATTGACATGGGGATCAGAGTTGGGGCGTGGCGGGGGAGTCTTTCGAGGGGGAAGGAGATGAGCATGGGGAAGCAGGTAGTTGCCATCAGCAGGGGACGATGCTAGTGCAGATATCCAAGAGGGTTGCACCATTGACTTGATGGAGAGGAGCAGTGGCTCGGCACTGCAAGGTGAAGTAATGTGAACTTCAGGGGACAGGCAAGAGCTGTTAAGTTCCCGAACAAAGCTCCACGGATAGTCCCGCGGAGGTTTCTCTGGTAACTATATTCCGAACACACTTTCCGGGTAATAGTCCCACGGACTCCCCGGGTAATAGGTCCGGGGAGTTTCCGGGAATATTAGTAGTACAAGGGAGTGTGGTATCAGAATAGTTACCAGAGAATGGGTACGACTGAGATGGACTTGGCTTCAGCTTATAGGCTGCGCCCTCGTACACTCATTCGGGCATCCATATTTCGAACTGACAGAATGCATGCGAGGAGATATAGATTCCGGAGTTCCCGTGGGAGTTCCGGGAATTGAGCGTGCAGACAGACAAGAGGACTAGAGACTGGGATCGAAGGGAAACTTGTTCAAGGGTCAAACTTGTTCAGGGGAAAACTAGTTCGAGATTGAAACTGGATTCTAAGTACATGAATATAGTGGGCTTATATAGACTGTGAAATGTAATAATACCAAATCCGGTATTAATGAGAGGCAGAACTATTAAACATAAAACGAAACAAGCAAATACTAAACTGGGAATTAGGGACGGAACGGAACGGGAGCAGAGAATGAATCATGACAAGTCATATAACCATAACTGGAGCAGGGCTTAGTTAGAGGGATTCCGGAAGTCCGGTCGGAGTCCGGTGACTTGGTGCACAAGATAGTGTCGGGTATAGACAGGCTTGATGTGCAGGAGGTCCGGTGGAGTCCGGTGGGTTTTCCAATGACTGGTGAGATGCAGAGACAGATGATAACAGGAGCGGGGTTCTATGCTCTGTTAGAGGGGTTCCAGGAGTCCGGTTGGAGTCCGGTGACTGGTACATAAGACACAGAGTGTCGGGTGTATGTCAGGTGGAGTCCGGAGTCTGGTGGAGTCCGAGGACTGGGGTACGAGACACAGAGAGTTAGGTGCAGACAGGTGGGTGCGTACAGAGAGTCAGGCATAAACAAGTTGACGTGCAGGCTCCGGTGGGAACTCCGGTTGTAACTATACAATATAGAGGGTCGGGAGCATGTAGGACGGGGTCCGGGGGCCCGGAGGCCGGCGGGTTTTCCGGTTCCTGACAAGAGCTGTCAGTGGATAGACCAGAGCTATCAGGAGGTAGCTGCGATGAATGAGAGCCATCAGGAGGTGGCTGGGATGAGCGAGAGCCATCGGGAGGTGGTTGGGATGAGCAAGAGCCATCGGGAGGTGGCTGGGATGAGCAAGAGCCATGCCGGGAGGGAAAGCCGTCCTCCACTGGGAAACTGGGCACAGGTGGGCTGGCAATAGTAGACCATGCTACCACCCCACAACTTTACTCGGTTGCTTCGCGACCTGGTGGATCAATAATAATGTCTTTGAACATACATTGACAGCCATATCTTATTCTGATTCAGAGACTTATTTTAAAGTGATTAAAGTTTACATTATTCAGAATTATATACATTATATACATTTGTAAATTCACTGAACCTAAAAAATGTAAGTCAGTCTCCTTTTGGAACCTTGCTGAATACTTACTCATGGATCAATAATAACATTCTTAAATACTTGGAATAGTGTTTTCATTCTTCTCAATTTGTTTCTCTTCATACCCCACTTTCCTTCCATTCCACTCATATCTGTCATTGAATCTTTTAGTATAAATTATTGTCTTGTATTCTACTAATCTCCAGTTCAAACATTGATTTAGAACCTTTGGGTTAAGAACCACATTGTTCAGGCCCCTATGTGTATTTTCAACCTACATATACTGTCCTCTGGCATTGTGATACCCAATAACACACCCACTTAATGATTTCCTTTTCCAGCCACTCTATCTCAGAAAAGTAATGATAGGCCAGAAAAGCAATGATAGCTCACAAAAGTAATCACAGGCCCAAAAAGTAATCCCAGGTCAGAAGAGCAATGACAGTAGGGAAAGACATTGATTGACAGAAAATTGATAAGCATTCTTTAAGCATGGATGGATTATTGCCATGATTTTATTTGCATGATTGGATTTCAAAAGGAAACAATGGTTACAAATGGAAAGAGTGGTTAAATTGACTCTCAACTACAGTAATTACTGTGGTCACTCAACTTATTTATTTTGATTTAATGTATTTTATTTTGATTTACTGTATTTTATTTTGATTTATTGAATTTTTATTGTTTTTCATTTTGATTTATTTTATTTTATTTTTAAACATTTTATGTTCATTTATTATATTTTATTTGAATTATTCTGATTTAATTGAGGCCCATCAGAGGGGGACAGAGGAAGAAGGAAATGGTACACGCACCTCCTGGATGAAAGAGAGAATCACACACACTGGCTGGAGGAGAGTGGAGGCCGATCAGGACAGGAAGAAGAGAGAAGGAAAGAGTACACAAACCACCTGGAGGGAAGAGAGAGAGGGCTGATCAGAGCAGGACGGAGGGAGGAGGAAAGGGTACATGCACCTCCTGAAGAAAAGAGAGAGGAGGATGAAGGGAGAAGGGAGAAGGAAATGGTACATGCACCGGCTGGAGGAAAGAGAGAGGAGGCCCATCAGAGGGGGACGAAGAGAGAAGGAAATGGTAGATGCACCTCTCGGAGGAAAGAGAGAGGGGGATGAAGGGAGAGAGAAAGGGTACACGCATTGGCTGGAGGAAAGAGGAGGCCAATTAGAGGAGGATGAAGGGAAGGGGAAACAGTACACGCACCGGCTGGAGGAAAGAGAGAGGGGTGAAGAGAGAAGGAGCAGTACACGCACCGACTGGAGGAAAGAGGGGAGGCTGATCAGAGGACAAAGAGACAACAGCCGTGCACCCCCACAATGGTAGACGCACCGGCTGGAAGAAATGGTAGACGCAGTGGCTGGATGAAAGAGAGAGGGGCCCAATCAGGGCAGGACGAAGAGAGAAGGAAAGGGTATACGCACCATCTGGAGGAAAGACAGAGGGGTGAAGAGAGAAGCAATGGGGACAAATCCTAGAGGGAAGAGAGGGGGTCGATCAGAGGAGGTCGAAGAGAGAAGGAAAGGGGACATGCACCAACTGGAGGGGCCAATCAGAGCAGGGTGCATGCCCAATCGGGCACAGCATGCTGGGAACAGGTGCAGCACGTGCATGCATTGGCAAACACAACGCACGCCCAATAGGGCACAGTGCGCTGCAAACAGGCACGGCGCGTGTGCGTGTTGGCAAACGCAACACGCAGTGCCCATTTGTGCTCGAGTGAGTGTGTGCACATTGGCAAACGATGCAGCATGCCTGTTTGTGCCTGAGTTGGTGGGCAGGCATGTGCCTGTGGATGAGAGTGGGTGTGCCATGCCTGTTCACACTCGCACGCAAAGCGCTGTGCCCATTTGGCCAGAGTGGGTGTGCATGCTGTTGAGGAAGCTGATCAGAGGAGGAAGAAGAGAGAAGGACAGGGTACACGCACCTCCTGGAGGAAAGACTGAGGAAGCTGATTAGAGGAGGACAGAGAGAAGGAAACAGTACATGGACCGGCTGGAGGAAAGAGAGGATGCTCGGAGGAGGACAAAGAGAGAAAGAAAGGGGACACGCACGACCTGGAGGAAAGAGAGGAGCATGATCAGAGGAGGATGAAAAAAGAGGAAATGATACATGCACTGGCTGGACGAAAGAGATGAGGTCAATCAGAGAAGGATGGAGAGAGAAGGAAATGGTACATGCACCGGCTACAGGAAAGAGAAGAGGAGGGTGAAGAGAGAAGGAAACAGTACATGCACTGGCTGGAGGAAAGAGAGGATGATCAGTGCAGGCTCATTGCGCATGTTGCATTTGTGAATGCACGCCTGAATGGCGCAATGTGTTGTCGCCACATCATGCCTGGCTGATCAGAGCAGGACGGAGAGAGAAGGAATGGGTACACATGCTGCTGTCTGCAGGAAAGAGAGACGAGGCCGATCAGAGGATGGAGACAGAAGAAAGGGTACACACACTGCCTGAAGGAAAGAGAGAGAAGGATAATCAGAGGACGAAAAGAGAAGGAAATGGTACACGCACCAACTGGAGGAAAGAGAATGGAGGCCAATCAGAGAAGGATGAACAGAGTAGGAGACAGTACACACACCGGCTGCAGAAAAGAGAGAGGAGGACGAAGAGGGAAAGACAGGGTACATGCACCTCCTGGAGAGAAAAAAGAGGATGATCAGAGGAGGACAAAGAGAGAAGGAAACAGGACACGCACCGACTGGAGGAAAGCTAGGAGGACAATCAGAGGAGGACAAAGAGAGAAGGAAACAGTACATGCACCGATTGGAGGAAAGAGAGAGGAGGCTGATCAGAGGAGGACAAAGAGAGAATGAAAGGGTACACGCACTCGCTGGAGGAAAGAAAGAGGAGGACAAAGAGAGAATGAAAGGGTACACGCACTCGCTGGAGGAAAGAAAGAGGAGGACGATCAGAGGAGGATGAAGAGAGAAGGAAATGGTACATGCACCGACTGGAGGAAAGAGAGAGGAGGATGATCAGAAGAAGACAAAGAGAGAAGGAAACGGTACACAGAACTGGAGGAAAGAGAGAGGAGGATGATCAGAAGAGGACAAAGAGAGAAGGAAACAGTACATGCACCCGGAGAGAGCAGGATGCACAAAGAGAGGAGCACGATTGAGAAACAACCAGTGACAGGCACAACATCTGTGACCATAACACTGTGGGAAAGCTAAGGCTCGCTTCGCTCGCAGGTGACTGTGGGAACTTGGCTGCTTGCTTCACTCGCAGATGCTGACCTAATGCTGACCAATTAGTGACTAAGCAGTGCCCACAGACCCACCGACGTGAATTGACTTATTAGACAAGCCTGGGAACCCTTGCTATGCTGTGGGGCAGTCACTTCGTGACCTGCCCCACAACTTCGCTGCGGGCTCTGGCTTGTTGGGGGGTGAAGCCCCCCAAACCCCCCCGCATCGACAACTCTTAAGTGTTGCTAAATGGAACATGTCACCAAATGGAAAGTGTCACCAAATGGAAAGTGTTGCCAAATGGAAAATATCACCAAATAGAAAGTGTCACCAAATGGAAAGTGTCACCAAACAGAAAGTGTCATGGAACAGAAAGTCTCAAGGAACAGAAAGTCTCAAAGAACAGGAAGTCTCAAGGAACAGAAAGTCTCAAGGAACAGAAAGTCTCAAGGAACAGAAAGTGTCAAGGAACAGAAAGTCTCACAGATGGTGACAACAACTCTTATGTATTTCTCAGACACATTGTCAGAGAACATAGAACTTGTGTTAGAAGGAAAGTCTTTACAGGGGAGACTGTTCAGAGAATGGAAAGAAAGGTTACAGAAGGAAACAACAGTTACAGAAGGAAACAACAGTTACAGAAGGAAACAACAGTTACAGAAGGAAACAACAGTTACAGAAGGAAACAACAGTTACAGAAGGAAACAACAGTTACAGAAGGAAACAACAGTTACAGAAGGAAACAACAATGACAAAGAAACCTACAGTTACAGAAGAAAACTACAGTCATAAAGGAAACTACAGTTACAAAGGAAACACCAATGGTTACAAAAGAATCAATGGTACAAAGGAATCAAAGGTTTCAAAAGAATCAAAGGAATCAACAGTTACAAAGGAATCAACAGTTACAAAAGAATCCATGGTTACAAAGGAATCAATGATTACAGTTACAAAAGCAACAACAGCCACAAAGGAAAGTCAGCTCAGAAAGGAATGATGGTAAAGACAGACAAAAGGAACAACAGTTACAAAGTAAACAACACTTACAAAGGAAACAATGGTTAAAAAGTAAACAACAGAAACCTTTGGAGAATGGAAACCAAGGTTACAAAAGAAACAAAAGAACAACAGTTACAAAAGGAATAAAGGGGTACAAAAGGAATACATCACAAAGGTAATCACAGGTCAGAAAAGTAATGATAGGCCAGAAAAGCAATGATAGCTCACAAAAGTAATCACGGGCCTGAAAAGTAATCCCAGGTCAGAAAAGCAATGACAGTAGAGAAAGACATTGATTGAGAGAAATTTGATAAGCATTCATTAAGCATGGATGGATCATTGCCATGACTTCATTTGCATGATTGGATTTCAAAAGGAAACAATGATTACAAATGGAAAAAGTGGTTAAATTGACTCTCAACTGCAAGTAATTACTGTGGTCATTCAATTTATTTATTTTGATTTAATGTATTTTATTTTGATTTATTGAATTTTATTTTATTTCATTGTTTTTCATTTCAATTTATTTTATTTTAAAACATTTTATATTCATTTATTATATTTTATTTGAATTATTCTGATTTTTTTGAGGCCGATCAGAGGGGGACGGAGGAAGAAGGAAACAGTACACACAGCAGCTGGACAAAGAGAGAAGAAAACAGTACACACACTCACTGAAGAAAGGGTACACACACCACCTGGAGGAAAGAGAGGGCTGGTCAGAGGAGGATGGTGGAAGAAGGAAATGGTAGACATACTGTAGGAAAGAGAGAGTAGGCCAATCAGAGGAACACGCACTGGGTGGAGGAAAGAGAATGGAGGCCAATCAGGGCAGGATGAGGAGAGAAGGAAAGGGTACACAAACCACCTGGAGGGAAGAGAGAGGGCCGATCAGAGCAGAATGGAGAGAGAAGGAAATAGTACACGCACTTGCTGGAGGAAAGAGAGAGGGGGCCAATCAGAGCAGGACGGAGGGAGGAGGAAAGGGGACACACACCTCCTGGAGAAAAGAGAGAGGAGGACGAAGGGAGAAGGAAATGGTACACACAGTGGCTAGAGGAAAGAGAGAGGAGGCCAATCAGAGGACGAAGAGAGAAGGAAACGGTACACACCTCCTGGAGGAAAGAGAGAGAACGAAGGGAGAAGGAAACAGTACATGCACCAGCTGGAGGAAAGAGAGAGGAGGCCAATTAGAGGAGGACAAAGAGAGAAGGAAATGGTACATGCACCTCCTGGAGGAAAGAGAGAGGAGGCCGATCAGAGGAGGACAAAGGGAGAAATAAATGGTACACCCACTGGCTGGAGGAAAGAGAGGAGGACAATCAGAGGAGGACAAAGGGAGAAAGAAACAGTACACACACCGGCTGGAGGAAAGAGAGGAGGCCAATTAGAGGAGGACAAAGAGAGAAGGAAATGGTACAGACACCTCTTGGAGGAAAGAGAGAGGAGGACAAAGGGAGGAGGAAATGGTACATGCACCGGCTGGAGGAAAGAGAGAGGAGGACAGGGGGAGAAGGAGCAGTACACACACTGGCTGGAGGAAAGAGGGGGGCTGATCAGAAGAGAGAGGGAGAGAGAGGGAAATGGAATGTGCACTGGCTGGAGGAAAGAGAGAGGAGGCAAATCAGCGCAGGACAGAGGAAGAAGGAAATGGTAGATACACCGGCTGGAGGAAAGAGAGGGGGACAATCAGAGGAGGACAAAGAGAGGGGAAAGGGAGTGCACACTGGCTCGAGGAAAGAGAAGGGGACAATCAGAGGAGGACAGAGAGAGGGGAAAGGGAATGCGCACCAGCTGGAAGAAAGAGAGGGGGCCAATCAGAAGAGGACAGAGAGAGAGGGAAATGGAATGCACACTGGCTGGAGGAAAGGAGGTTGTCTGTAATCATTATAATATCAAATGTTTACTAATAAAAGCAAAATTGCTACAAAAATCCATCTTTAAATAGTGACATATCCTCTGAGAGTATTATATTGTTAACCACCAATCATTAGAAACAATTATTCATATTACATCTTAAATAATTCAGAGTCAATTAATAGAACCTGTTGTATATAGTTTTCCAATTTATGTAAATACTTGCTAATACTTTTGTTGTTGATTTGTTTTTTAAAAACTAAACTGTAGTTATTTCCTAGTAAAATATGTGAGATGTCATTGGAAATTTTTCATTCTATAGCCTTCTTTATTAAGTGAAACCACCTATATATTCTGGGTATGTTGAATCAAGTAGAAATCTGTTCAGATTGACAGATCCATTCCGAAGTAATACATATGTATTTAGAGGTGCCAATGATATACATATGCATGGAATGGACTATCTAAAGGTATCCATTTTTTAAAAGTATTAGTGTTTCAAACTACTAATTTTTTTCATTGTCTACTTGTGTCCGGAAAGATTCTTTAGTTTGTAATGTATGAGAGAGTTTAAAACTTTCAAAAAGTTTTAAAAACCAAATTATGTTTGAATCACATCCCAGATGTTTAAATGACCTTTAGAGTTATATTAGAATTTGGTATACTTAATAGTTTTCAGATATCCTCCAAAGAGAGAGGAGGCAAATCAGTGCAGGACAGAGGAAGAAGGAAATGGTAGACACACCGGCTGGAGGAAACAGAGAGGGTCCTGATGAGAGGAGGACGGAGAGAGAAGGAAACGGTACACGCACCTGGAGGAAAGAGAGGAGGATGATCAGAGGACAAAGAAAGAGGAAATGGTACATGCACTGGCTGGACAAAAGAGAGAAGAGCTCAATCAGAGGAGGTCAGAGAGAGAAGGAAACAGTACACACACTCGCTGGAGGAAAGAGAGAGGAGGCGGATTAGCGCAGGATGGAGGGAGAAGGAAAGAGTACACATATCACCTAGGGGAAAGAGAGAGGGTGCGCCGTGAATGGGAGTGGGTGCGCAGTGGATGGGTGCGGGTGGATGGGTACGTGGTGGATGGGTGCGGGTGGATGGGTGCACAGTGGATGGGTGCACGGTGGATGGGTGCACAGTGGATGGGTGCGTCGTGGATGTGTGCATCGTGGATGGGTGCGCGGTGGATGGGTGCGTCATGGATGGGTGTGCAGTGGGTGGGTGCGTCGTGGATGGATGCGTGGTGGATGGGTGCATCGTGGATGGGTGCATTGTGGATGGGTGCATCATGGATGGGTGCATCGTGGATGGGTGCATCGTGGATGTGTGTTGTGGATGGGTGCGTGGTGGATGGGTGCGCAGTGGATGGGTGCATGGTGGGGTGTGCAGTGGGTGCGCGGTGGATGGGGTGTGGGTGTGCTGTGGATGGGATGGGTGTGCCGTAGATGTGCCGTGCCTGTACTCCCTTGCTTATGTACAATTTTGACTAATCCGCCCACATGGAACCACCAAGCAACTTTACTATACATATATGGATGATGATGAATATATTTCACCTTGATAATGCATGATTATTTCACATCACATTTTGTCATTGTTGGAGTTTAAAATGTCATGTGAATATCACGTGATCTCTCACACGTTGTTTGATTGGACAAATATAATTTGCCCAGATTCTTTAGTGATCGTAGGTCTCACCCAGTGTCACTATGTGACAATCTCCCTTATTGTTCACTGGCATCTTTTCCTTCTCTTCATCTCTGTTCCTTCATCTCCCATCTCACAGGATGCTTACAGCATCTTCAACAGTACCTTTTATTTGTTGAACCTCTGAACTCGAAGGAGCAGGATGACCGGCGGGCCACTTCATTGGCCACACGATATTTATGATATGGCACATTCGGCCACTGCTGGCTTCGATGGGTAGCCCATTTACTTGCAGAAGTAACAGCAACCGGCAGCGCTCCAAGCTCTTTTTGCCATGCCGCCCAAGCTAGTGATCCAAGAACTCAGCTTCACTCGACTTTATGCTGGTGTGCACCAGCATTCGCGCCGCTTCAAAGCCTACACGCCACCACACCCACTCCCTCAGTGCTGAGTGAG